>WUAW01011258.1:28460-40456 GCA_017165845.1 Thaumetopoea pityocampa | reverse complement strand
TGAATGTTGTGGCGTCTGTTGAAAGAACTTATTCATACTGATAACCATGCGCAGCATATGACAGAGTCATCACACTTCTCAGAGACAGAGTAGATAGATATATGACTACTAGCATTTATCCGTGGCTCCACCCGCGTGAATGTCGCTTTTCTGCTACATGAGAAATCCGGAAACAATTATAGATTTACATAAAAAGCTTTAGAACCACTTTTACTTGAGCTCTATTACCTTAATGGTGGCTACTAAAAGAAGATTAAGCTGTATCTTTAAGTCTACTGGACCGATTTTGATGAACATGAAACATACCGCATTATTTAAGTTGGAATAGTACCTTTAAGATTATAATATCTTGACCAAAATCTATTCGCTGGTTTTTACGTGAAGTTCGAACAAACGAACAAACATTGACGGATTTGGTTTCAGAATTTATGACATTTGACGCTTAACAATTTTATAATAGTACAGATGAGCCAAGTCTAATATCAAGTGAATAATAAGGTCATCTCGTTCTATTCATGGTCTTGCATGACACCCCAGGAAGAAAAGTAGTGGTGGTATTTTAAATCCGATATATGATTCGAGACATTGACAATATAAAATCAAAATAAACTATAATGAAAACTAAAAGTTTTGCCCCAATATTTGATATAAATATACAGATATTATATTTCTAAATTATTATTTCAGAGCTTTCTACAAACACAATGCAACTCCAAGTCCCTTTGCAGTGCATCTGAAACTAATGCACAACCACGACTATTAGATCCAGATAAGCTAACAAAGTGAATACCAATTGAAACATGTTTCCGTCTGACTGTCATCCTTTAAAGTCCTTGAGCTTAGTCCTGGGGTTAACCCGTGCAACGGCAATAGAGGGGTGGGAGGACACAACCCCCTAGCAAGTCCTTTGATAACTGTATCAATGGATTAAATGGAGATTCAAAAATCTTTATGAATTACACCTTTAAAATATTTCATATACAAAGCAGATATTTAACATACATACACTCACGCTGGTATCCCAAAAAGAGTTGGCAGAGACCACAGTGTGCCACATTCTACGATCCTAACACACCTCTCTCGTCTCATCCATATCCATACATCTTTTCATACACTTGTCAATTAAGGGTGCTATGAACTTGATATAATACATACATACATACAGTCACGCCTCTTTCTCATTGGGGTATTTCTAGAGGTATTTCCCAGTCCATATCGTCATCACTACAGGGGCACGGACCTCCCCTCCACGGACCCAATATATTATAGATCCACCTAGTCTACCTAGTCGATCCATTCCACTCCAATAATTTAGAACTGTAAGCTCTATTAATTCTGCGAATTATGTGCCCCGCCCACTTTTATTTCAGCTCAAGCTACAGCTTTAACTCCAGTCCCCTGGAATTTTTTTGGAACTCGCAGGAAACCTCCAAGCATGGCGCTCTCCAATACTCGCTGGATGATATTAAGCTTTCTCATAAAATTCTCGTGTTATTTCCATGAAAATTGTTAGAATATAATAGATAGACTAAAATTCCTGTTAGAAGTGTAATCCCAATAGATTTTGCAATGACTTGTGTTAAAGTATTTATGCCTAGATATTGATAGATATTCGAGGAAGCATACTTTCTCTAATATCAAGTGGATATTAACCTAATTAGGGTAAACAAGTATTCATCGTGTATATTACTATGTAATGTAAGACATATGCGTAATCAGCTTAAATTTCGCGAGCGGTGTTGGTGCCTCCGTATTCTGCCGAGCATAAAACTTTACGAGATGTTTGAAAATATTACATGTTACACTTATGAGCTTGTAATAATGTAACCCAAGGAGTATAATACATCCAACATGATAATATGGCCTTGTAATATTGCAGGTATTTTTTTAAAATCTGAAATAAATAATGGACTATTCATTTCTTACTGTCAAGAATATTTTTAGATTAAATAAAAATAAGGACAAGTTTCAGTTAATCTCTGAATCGATTTTTAAGGCCAGGTTAAAAATTTTAACTTCTTTTAAAAACTTCATGGTTACCTACAAATTTTTAGAACACAGTAATACTGATATATATATATATATATATTTTAATTTTTTGTTTCAATATTAACGTAGCAAAATTGTTCCTTTGATTTTTTTCTACATATAATTTTATCTAAATAAAATTATATATAAAATACATTGGTGGTGTAGGTACATTGGTGGTATAGTGGTGCCAGATACGGCTTGCGATCAAAATTTCTCAAGTTCGTTCCCGGTCCCGTACCGCTGAGTTATATCTAATTCATGTACGGTGTAAACACCAATGTACTCAACGGAGAATGAAAACTTCGCAAGGAAACCTGCACGCCCGCATGGGTGTGTGAAGTCTACCAACCCGCACTAGGCCAGCGCGGTAGACTACGGCCTAATTCCCCTCCTGATCAAGGGAGGTCCGTGCCCCTGTAGTGGGGACGAATATGGACTGAAGGTTGATAAATTTAATTTGTATGTGTATGTGTGAGTACGTGCGTGCGTGCGTACGTAATTGCGTACGTGCATGCATGCGTGTATGTGTGTATATGCGTGTGTTATTTATAAAAGGTTTCTCTTTTGTATAATTATATTTATTTAGCAAATTTCACATATTTAACAAAATTATAGACATAAACTGCACACTGTTATGTCTTAGTGCAAACTGCGTTCCCTTTCAGAAGAACCTTCCGACAGCAAATTCGCGCCATTTGCGCCAATGGCGATCGTATTGTATCGTTTCAGACATATATTTTTTTAAGTTAACAATAAAATACCGGTGTCACATTTTATTGGGAATTTCGATGTCATTCCGTTAAATCTATATATTATAATAAAATTGTTAAAATGTCGAATTTTGTAAATCAATGATATTTAGAAAATAACTATTCAGATCCACTAATTAAGGGCTTCTGCAACCCAATCCGTTGATGTTTGTTTGTTTGTTTGAGCTTCACATAAAAACCAGTAAGTAGATTTTGGTCAAAATATTACATTCTTAAAGGTATTACTGCGACTTAAATTCTGTACTATATTTCATCAAAATCGGTTCAGTAGAATAAAAGCTACAAATAGATCACTGTTTTAGTAGCCGTGGTTAAGGTACGAGAGCACAGGTAAGGTGGTTCTAAGGCTTAATATGAAGGTATAATTGTTTCGGGATGTTCAATGTAGCGGGAAATCGCCATTCACGCATGCATTGATTAGGCAAAAGAAAAATAAAGATCACTTCATTGTTATGTTACTAACAATTTTATTGCAATGTTTCAATATCGTTCACGATTAACAATTAATAAACAACACTACATTTATATATCAAAACATTACTATAAAACAATATAAAATACTAAAACAAATATACAGATAATTTGGTCGATGGAGTTCCCGCCAAAAGTTCTGTCAACTTTTAAATACTCTTATGTCCGTGTTTATAGTGTTGTGGATGGATTATTTTTCTAACTAGCTTCTGCCCGCGGCTCCGCTCGTGTGAATGTCGGTTTTCGCTACATGGAAAATCCTGAAGCAATCATAGATTTATACAAAAAGTCTTAGAATCACTTTTACTTGAGCTTTTTAAGGTACGAACCTTACCTTAGTGACGGCCACCAAAACAGGGATCAAGCTGTATCTTCCATTCTACTGGACTGATTTTGATGAATCATACCGCAATATTTAAGTCGGAATGGTACCTTTAAGAATGTAATATTTGGACCAAAATCTACCTGTCGGTTTTTGCGTGAAGCTCAAACAAACATACAAATAAATTTCTACGGATTTTGTTTCAGAAAGAAGCCCTTAATTAGTCGATCTGAGTAGTTTGTTTTTAAATATCTTTGATTTTTGAAAATTTGACATTTAATAGTTTTATAATAGTATAGAAGATAGATAATAAGATTAAATGAAATATTCGACCAACCGCCGACATAAATCCTTGGCCTACTTTAAAATTAAAGCCTACGCTTCTCCATCGCCGGGTGTTCGGCCTTGTTTACGGGAAATTTCTTAAAAAAATAAACAAAACCCCAGGCTATAGCTGATCTTGTTCTGAAGTATTAATTTAACTTACTGTTATACGTTTTAGATGGAAGAAAATGGCGTGTTGAAAAATACGCAGTAATAAATAAGATCGAGTATTTACTTAATGTTATTAAAGAGTACAATGAGTTTGAACACCAATTCTAATACATCACTGTGGTGTAATCGTTTCCGGAATGAGTTCCGCTCTTACTCGAGAATAGGTATTTGCTTTTGGAGAATATATTATATGATATTATATGTCATATATTATTATAAACGGAACAAATTTTCGCGGTTTGTGCCGCGTTTTCTCTCTTTGTGTGATAAAATTTCAAAATGGATCGAATTTCTTTGTTGATTTCAATTCATAGACAAAAAAAAACAATTTAAAAGTGACAAAAAACAGTTTTTTTTTATATATCACCTTTACCATGATATCGCAACTAGCCAAATACAAACAGTACAACCAAAGTGATTTAATTACAACTTGATACATATAACATAAGAAAGACTGTCTCCTTAACATATTAGTATTATGTATTACTAGCTTTTGCCCGCGGCTCCGCCCGCGTGAATGTCGGTTTTCCGTTACATGAGAAATCCCGCAACAATCATAGATTTACATAAAAAGCCATGACCAGTTTTACTTGAGCTCTCGTTCCTTAACAATGGCTACTAAAACAGAGATCAAGCTGTACCTTCATTTCTACTAGACCGATTTTGATGAAACATGCCACAATGTTTAAGTCGTTCTAGTATCTTTAAGACTATCACAGTTTAACTAAAATCTACCAGCTGGTTTTTGTTTGAAGCCCGAACAACCAAACAAAGAAACATCGACGGATTTGGTTTCAGAATCGCTCAATTAGTCGATCTGCATAATTTGTTTTAAATATTTTTAATTTTTGAATATTGGACATTTAACAATTTTATAATATATATACTAATATTATTAAAGTTTGTTTTCTACTTTTTTGTGTGTAACTTTATCTTAAAAAAACCAGAGGTCATCGTCAATACGTTTTTCTTCTCAATAACTCGTATTTAGCTCGCGTAATATTTTAATATTTATTAATTGGAAAAAGAAAACGTAAAAATTATGTTCAATATTTTTAGTTTTAGTCAATATTTTTAATGATAAATTCATTTGATAGAGTTTATCGACTGCTTGAGTCAATGGTAGAGACCCGAGTTTCTAGGTCAATGGTTGCTGGGTTCAAACCCCAGTTGGGATACACTTTGTGTGATGATCACGAATGTTTGTATGTGAGTCGTGGACGTATTTATCTATGTAAGTATTCGTAAGTATCTGTATAAGTATGTATATCGTTGTCTAGTACCCAAGAGACAGGGAAATGCTAGTTTGGGTCTTGATCAAGGTGTGTAAAAGTATCAAGAATAATATATTATTGTTTATTTTCAGCAGAACATATTCTTTTTGTCCTGTGAAATACATTTTTGTAGTAATATTTTTAGTAAACCAACAATAACTATTTTATTTATTTTTTATTGTGCATAAACAGATAAATATATTTGTAAATAAAGAAAAAAGATGTATAAAGGCGAACTTAAAAATTTAACTTTCTTCCAGCAAGCCTTAGAATGTAAAAATATGTGAGATTAGAAGGAGGATAGGATCTAGTGTACTAGGTACAAAGTGCATATATAAACATACTTATATACAAATACAAAGTGCTCCTTAACTCTGTTTCTGAAAACACTCAGAGAAGAGATATCCTGAATAGAATGAGGCAGCGAGTTCTACAGGCGTACAGCACGCACAGCGAAAGATTCACTGTAACGACTGGACTTGTGGTGCGGGATACTAAAACGAGGAGAAGAACTTGTGCGACAGGGTTCCCCCTGGAAATAAGACACTCAAAACGTTCCCGGAGATCACCTGGTGAATAAGAATAGAATAAAGAAAATACAACTTTTTCGCTTTCGCTGAAAAAATACAAATTCAAATGACTTCAAGTATATTATACAGCGACTACGTTGCGACATGTTTGCGCGTAACTCGTTCGCCGCGCCTTAAGTAGGTATGCGAGCAGTGGGACGGGGGAGAAAGCGAGAAAAAAGATGCAATATGATTGGTCGCCTTGCTTTTCTCGCTCTTCCATCCATCCTCCAAATAGTAGATTGCGCGTGTAGATGCATTTAATCAACACAGGCTTATAAATTCAAAGTACATAATAATTCCTGTAAAGAAGCCGAGTGTAATCTTCACTGAACATAAAAAACGCATAAATCTTGGCTGTGTGGTTTTCATCAGAGGTAAACGTTGAAAGAACTCGAAGCCCCGCACAGTGAGTAGTCCGAACACTGACATGGAATTATACAACGCCGGCTACCATTCACTGTACATTCTAAAGAGTATTCTTTATACATAGACGTACAGGTGCGGAAATTTCTGGTAATGAATAAGGATGTATATCTTCAGTGTAGACTTACATTCCAGTTACATTAACCAAACGGATGAAATTCTGCACTAAAAATACGCATTCTCAATGATTATCTTAAAGATGTAATATATATCTAAAGCCGTAATGTGAACTTAATAAGATGCATCATTAATCTATACTATAATAAAATTGTTAAATGTCAAATTTTGTAAATCAAACATATTTAAAAAACTACTCAGATCTACTAATCAAGGGCTTCTGAAACCAAAACCGTCGATGTTTATTTGTTTGTTTGTTCGAGCTTCACGCAAAATTCAGCAAATAGATTTTGGTCAAATTATTACAGTCTTAAAGGTATTATTCTGACTTAAATATTGCGGCACGTTTCATCAAAGTCGGTGCAGTGGAATTGAAGATACAACTTGATCCCTGTTTTAGTGGCCGTCATTAAGGTACGAGAGCTCAAGTAAAAGTGGATTTTGGCTTTTTAGGTACTAGACAACGATAAACTTACTTATATAAACATCCATGACTTGGGTACAAGCATTCAAGCTCATCACATAAAAGCTTGTCCTTACCGGGATTTGAACCCGAGACTAAATGACACCGAAAGCAGGGTCAGTGCCACAGAACCAATCAGACGTCAGTGAAACATTACGTCATTATACTCCTAACTGGATAACTCTTGTCTATCGCTCGACTCCTATATATTTCTTGTTCTTTGTTCCTTAAGTCTGAGGGTCGAAAATAAGTTTGGAGATTTTTATATCTATAGATTATTTGTGCTATGGTACGATGCAGTAGAGGCAATTAACTGTATCAGACCATCCTAATCATGCCCTTCCACTGGTGCTAGTGGTATCTATTCAAGAACGATGAAAGACTCAGTCTTAGTCTTACACAAGTAAATCAGGTTTAGTAGTGTTGTCTATACAAGACCTAGACGAGACTCATTTAGTTTTGGTCTTGCATCAGCAAATCAAGTTTTAGTACGCGCATAGTACCTTCATATCCAGTCTTGCACTTACTGCAAGTCTTGTCAGACCTAATCACTACTTATTGAATTAGGTTCTGTTCTTATGAACTGGCAAAGTGGAGCTGTTCAGCATTTATATAGCATTAACTAAGACCTGCAGCTTTTCTATGTGATGATAATGAAACATGGCTTATCTTTATTCTCAGTATCGTATTTATCTTTCTGTTAGTCCTGCACGCAAGACGAAGACTGTATTTTGAGCAACACTAACTGGTACACTTGCCTTATAATTGCCCCAAAATTATTCGTTTTATACTTGCTGCTTTACAGCATGCTACTAGTAAGAGATCAAGGAGCAATTGTACTGACGAAGCATGCAATCAGAACATTAATAAATTACATACAATACAAATTAATCTCATATTTTCACATGTAATAGGAAATATAACCGCATTTTTAAACTGAGGCAAAGGAAAATATTGTAACTAATGATGCGTATTTAACTGGCGGCTTTTCAGTGAAACTTTTTAAATTTTACTTCATTTAAAATATTATAAATGTAAAGTTCTTTTTAGCGGTTAACTACAGAAACGATTCCGTTAAGTTTTTTATTTATTAAAAGCTGAGTACGGACATAAAGTAAAACACCAAGAAGCCTGCTAGGCGTGGCGATTGTGGTACATTCCTACTTTTTAACGAGGAGACCATGTTCAGCAGTGAACTTCCACGGGCTAATAAGGAAGAATAAGAAGTAAGATATGAGATACGAGTAAAATATCATTATATAATGTTGGTTTGATTTTTTGATTTGAATAGTCAATAATAGGCCACCTGATGTGAGAGTTATTCGTCGTCGTCAGGGTCGTCGATTTGATCCCGGTCCCGTACCACTGAGTTACTATTTGTACGTCATGTACGGTTTCCATTGTACACACCAATGTACTTAAACTTATGTTTGCATGGGTATGTGAAGTCCACCAACTAGGCCAGCACGGTAGACTACGGCCTAATCCCTCTCCTGATCAGGTCCAAGGCCCTGTAGTGGGGACGAATATGGACTGGAGATAAAACAAGAAATAGAAAGTGTATATTGGGTGATCTTATCGTAATATGCGATCACTTACAGACAACCTTTGGATGGATAGGATTCATAGCTAAATGTGGTGGTGTAATTATACTGTGTATATTTATGTCAAATTGATCGATAGTGCAATCGATGCTCGTGAAGTCGTGGCATAGCAAAAAGTATAGTAATATACATATATTAATAAATATTATATAAACAAAAATATAAATTATTCTGATGATTCCGATAATTCACGTAAAAGAAATTCAAGTATTTTAACTTTGAACGAGTCGCAGGTAATTGACAATCTGACCTCCAAGAAGAGTTAATAAAACCAGAACTGTGAGCAGGATACCAAAGACGTAGATTATTATTATTTAGATAGATAATGTTCGACAGTTATCCGACTAGCAATCACTCCCAAAAGTGAGTGAATACGCATACATTGCGAGCTTTGTTTACTTTAAAAAGCTCGCCAACCACTTCAGTGCACCGACGACCGAACGAGTGTTGTAATGAAACGGGGGCTAAATGATCCAGTTAGGTGAACTGGCACACCATCATTACCATCTCATTAACATACACAAACATTAGTCACACAACGGAAAGGCTTACGGCGGCCGTTGTGCCAACAAGACGGCCCCGGGCACTCCATACACAAGTACTGTACTTAGGTATTGTCTCCACAAACAGTCCGCCCGTTTGTGGAGCGAACGTAACGGAGAATGGAACGAGATTAGTCCTAGTTTATGGGCTGCTAGCCTCGTCCCCGCCCTGTGAGTCAGTTCGCCAGATGCGTTTTAGGGATTTATTTGAATCTGTAGTGGGGCTTGCCTATGAATAATAAAAATGGTAGCGGAAAGATTTTGAATACGGATTTTTGTGTTACCCTAAACTTGAGTAGTGGTTTAGTTGTGACTAGTTGACGGGACAGTTGTGACTACGTGCGATTAACAGATTGCGGGATCAAGTTTCGGTCTCGGTTTTTGGGACTTTCAAACTCATGTATGGACTAAATGGTTATATGGTTAGATGCTTATGTGGTTATAGTTATATGCTTTATGATGAAACCTGAACCCGAACACACATACACACTCACACATCCTCTCTCTCTCTCTCACACACACACCCACACACACATACACACACACGCACGCACACACACACACGCGCGCGCACACGCACACACACTGTGTGTGTTCGTAGTGAGTGTTTGCGTGTGTGTACACGCAAACACACACTACGAACGTATGCAGACATAAACAATATACTGCTAGACAACTGGCAATAGACAACATAGATAATTATTTCTGTTCATCATACATTTTGCCCCTACCAGGATTCGGATCCGGAACTCATTGGCAGAAAAAACAGCAACACAGCCACTGTAACAATCAGTCGTCGGATTGCGACCATTGACATGGTGTTCGTGCACGCGGAGGCCTTATATGGCGGCCACATGTACTGCTCCCGTTCATGGTTACTATGCCCTCGCCACACGGTCCACAAATACATGCGACCGCTGCGCCGCCTAGTTTGTCTACACGGACATACTCGGACGGGCGGCAGCCGGCCCTGGTTCGAATTTAAGGAACTGAGCTGCATTGTGTTCGATAATCTGCGGGCGTGCGAGGATCATGGTGGCACAGTTATAATTAAAAAAATAAACTTGTAAAAAATCATCGTCTATACATTAAAGATATTTCAAAAAATCTAATTCAGATCGACTAATTAAGGGCCTCTGAAACGAAACCATCCTTTGTTATGTTCGTGTTCTTTTTTGTTTGTTTGAGCTTCACGGAAAATACCAGCTGGTAGATTTTTGTCACCCTGTTGCAGTCGTACAAGTAGTGATCAACTTAAATAAATCTGTGTTCGAATCCTGGTAGGGACAAACTTTGTGTGATGGGCTCAAATGTTTGTATCAGAGTCATGGGCATACTTATCTATTTATGTATTGTATGTATCTATATAAATACTTATATAGATACCTATATCTTGGGTATTAGACAGCGGTATACATACGTATACCGCTGTCTAATACCCAAGATATAGGGAATCCTAGTTTAGGACTAGATCAATGTGTGTGAGTGTCTAGAATACTATTAATATTCATCATCATCATCATATCAGCGCACAGATGTCCAGTGCTGGACATAGACCTCGTCTAATGATCGCTACACCAAGCAGCTATCAGCCGCCTGCATCCACCGATTGCCCGCGACCTTCACCAGATCATCGGTCCACCTAATTGGGATTTACCCGCATTACGCTATCTAGTTTGGGGACAATGCTAGGTACAAGTTCTATGTAGTTTGGCTAAAATAGCCAGTATTTCAACCATTCCGTCTCACACAAACTAAAATCCACAGTTGGTTGATGTTAGCAATATTTAATTTTCAGCAAGTTCCAAAGAACACTAAATTGTCTTGGAACCCGTAATAAATTGAATCTGAAGAGATTTATAGGAGCAGTAAGAAATATGTAATCTACACCAGAGGTTCCCAAACTTTTGACTTGTAGACCTCTTGCCATGTTTTTCGCTTTTGAGTAGACTCTGGCTCCCTGCTTGCTGCTGCTTAACATTGGGATTAATTAATTAATTTTGAAAATTCGTCAACATCATATGTATTTTTGACAACTGTCGTGGACTACTTGCAGGACCCCTGGGGGGTCATTATAGTCCACTTTGGATATCAATAATCTACACAAATATGATAAAAAGGATTTTTTTTAAATTTATTAGATTATTTTTCGGAGATAAAAATGGTTCAAGAAATTCTGAGATCTGATTCAAAAAATTCTTTCTCTAATAGAAAAATACATGTCCCTTAGTGAAAATAGGCTTTGTTTTATTGTGATAAAGCTGATTTTAATTACAATATCGCGATACTTGTAAATCAAATCTTAGAAAAGCAGGTAGATTTTATCGTCTTAACTTGACCAACGAGTTATATAGATAATGATTATAATTATTATAGAGTATTATATACATAATGTATGTAATATATAGGTTTCGGGTAGATATTTGCCGTGTGGTGCCGGCACAGTAATAGCGTTGTTTCAACTCTCCCCGTGACTGCTGTGAGAACCAGTTAAGGGACGTACCAGGATAATGAGCAGCGACGTTATCCTGTTATTCAGTCAAAATACTCTTTTATATATATATCGGCTGCTATCTCCAAGACGCCTGCCAAGCATAGAGATTATAGCAGATCCCTCCTTTTTAAATAGAAGGCCCATGTTCAGCTATGGACGTCTACGGGCTGATAATAGAAGGCCCATGTTCAGCTGTGGACGTCTACGGGCTGATAATAGAAGGCCCATGTTCAGCTATGGACGTCTACGGGCTGATAATAGAAGGCCCATGTTCAGCTGTGGACGTCTACGGGCTGATTATAGAAGGCCCATGTTCAGCTGTGGACGTCTACGGGCTCATAATAGAGGGCCCATGTTCAGCTGTGGACGTCTACGGGCTGATAATAGAAGGCCCATGTTCAGCTGTGGACGCCTACGG
>WUAW01011258.1:1147-20163 GCA_017165845.1 Thaumetopoea pityocampa | reverse complement strand
ACGATTCTAGCAAATAAACCTGATATTGTGATAATAGATCGATCAGTGCGTCGTGTAATGCTGGTTGATATTGCTGTTCCGCATGACGAGAACCTCGTCAAAGTGGAAAAGGAAAAACAAACAAAATACTTGGACCTTGCCTTCGAGGTTACCGCCATGTGGAATATGGAATCATTTATTATTATTCTGACGTGTTTTTTAACGGTCTGATAGTGAAAAGCTTCGACCAATACCTTCAGAAGCTCTCATTAAGCAGATGGGTGAAGGGTCTGATACAGAAGGCACGGCCCGCACTCTTGGCAACGGCCCGCATTGTGAGGAGGTTCCTCACTCTGGAGCCCTAACCACCGGTAGCATGGGTTGTAGACCTTGTTATCGGCGGAGCACCATTTTTTGTATAATATATGTAGAAATCGTAGTTTTTAATTATTATGTATATTCTATAAAAAAAAATAATAACAATAAAGATATATAGATAACTAGCTTTTTCCTGCGCCTCCACCCGCGTGAATATCGGTTTTCCGCTACAGGGGAAATCCCAACACAATCATAAATTTATATAAAAAGCCTGAGAACTACTTTTACTTGACCTCTTGTACCATAACGGCGGCTACGAAAACAGGGATCAAGCTGTAATCTTCAATTCTACCGGACCGATTTTCATGAAACATGCCGCAGTATTTAAGTCGGACTAGTACCTTTAAGACTGTAACATTTTAACGAAAATCTACCCGCTGGTTTTTGCATGAAGACCGAACAAACAAACAAACAAACATCGACAGATCTAGTTTCAGAATTCCTTAATTAGTCAATCTGAATAGTTTGTATTTAAATATCTTTGATTTTTGAAAATTTGAAATTTAACAATTTTATAATAGTATAAATAGATAACAATATTCTGGACACTTTTACACACATTGATCTATTCTCAAACTAGGATTCCCTGTGTCTTGGGTACTAGACAAGGATAAACATGCTAGATAAATACAATACATAAATAGATAAATATGTCCATGACTCAGATACGAACATTTGTGCTCATCACACAAAGTTTGTCCCTACCGGGATTCGAACCCATTGGCACAGCAAACAGGGTTACCGCCACTGAAACAAATAGTCATTATCATGAAACACTGCACGGGTCCCCATTTAGAATGAGATGTGTTACGCTGACCTAATGCGGGTAGGCAGACTTCACACGCCTGCGAAACATAATATCTCTCAGGCGTATAGGTTTCCTTACGATATCTTCCTTCACCGTTAGAAGCGAGTGCTAATTAATTATTAAATTATTAATACGTACATAATTTCGGAAGTCAGAGATGCGTTGGATTCAAACTACAATTTTTAAGATTTGGCATACATGGTCATGCCACTTGGCTATCACTGCTTCAGTTATTGTTACTTATTGTTAATTATTGTTAATATCACTCTGTGGATCAGTTTCCTGGATCCCATTTGATAAATAGCAACATCATTGTGATTATAAGTGTGTTCGTGATCTCGCATCAAGTTGCGAATAATTGAGTGACACCCTCGCTCAGTCGGCACTCCTAAGTGTATCGCTTAATTAGGCCACGTGAGAAGCGCCTAATGCCACTCACTGTACACACATTGTTGCATTAAGCGTGTACAATCTACGGTAATTACATAGTCTGTGGAACGACATTTGTTGTCGTCTTTTCATTATTAATCAGATATATTTGAGTGTTCATCTTTGTTTTATTTAATCTGTTGTAGGTAGTTAATATAATAGGAGTACTTGAGCTAATGTTGCGAGTCTTAAGACAATAAATTTCTACTGTAATATTTCGCGATACAGCACCATTAAATATTAGCGACGCCTCGTCCATCCCTACGATGACATGTGTAATATGTATACACTTAGTCTTGCCATAAATATTGTTACAAGGAAAAGATCTTTTTTTCTGTTGCATAAAACATTTATTACTCTAGTCTACGTTAGTTTACACATAAATATATAATATTAACATTAAGAAAATATAAAGCTCATTCAAAATTATCTCCATTGGCCTTAATACAAACCCTTAAACCTTGACGCCAATTATCAATTGAAACGCGCACTTTCTCCGCGGGAAAATTCTGCACTGCCAATCTTATAGATTGTTATCGAAACTCCAAATTATCATGGCGTGTAAAGCATGCAATATTCTTTAAAAATGATCATAAATCATAATCCAGTGGATTAAGATCGGGACTAGATGACGGCCAGTCTTCAGTTCGTTTCTAACCACGCTTGTGTGGATTGAGCTTTATGACCCGGTGCTGAGTCTTGCTGAAAGGACCATTCTTGGTTATGGGACATGGTGTTGTTAAGAGGCTTAACCACCTTTTCAAGAATCGTATCTTGATACACTTGTGCTGATATTTTGACACATTTTTCACAAAAATATGGCTCAAGTTACTTCTTGATAGCCAACACCCCACCAAACCATCCCTGAAGTCGAACAATGCCCACGTTGTGCTCTGCTGGCTAATTGAGAAGCTTCTATAGTACTTTGAACATAAACTCGATCATTTTGCTTGTTAAAATGTTGCTCGATAGTAAAAACTTTATCGTCAGTAAACAAAAAGCTTCTGTTACCTCCCTTTACGTACCGCTTAAGAAGCTGTTTTGATTTTACCACTTCATTCACTTTTAAATTATCGGATACCCTATTATCCTATTCACTTTTAAAATTTAAATATTGACCATGTATTCATGACTATAATCATTTCCCGAGATAGGATTTTCTGCTTTCGGATAGGATTCCTTCGAATTCTTTTCTTAATTACTTTAATAGCTTTTTAGTACAAATACTCCGTGGACGGCCAGATCTTTTGTTGTCACAAACAGAGGAGGTTTTATTGTACCTATTATTATAATAGAATGGTACATAAACATTTGACTAATACCAAACGGTTGAAGAGTTTCAAAAATTGTGTTTGGCTCCATATCTATTTTGAGTAATGCTATCACAGCAATTCAGTTTTCTTTATCACTCCACTCAATTTTAATATCACAAGAATATTTACACAGATTGGCGCGAAAATGAGAAAACAATGCATATTCATATAAGAATGACGGGTTCCAAATTTAAATGTAATATTATTGTTTTTTTTTTTTATAATTGTCACAGTATTTATGGCCAGACTAAGTATATACGTATGTAAGTCTGTTCATAGGAGTGATGATAGCCATAATTTCAATATCAATATGTAGGTACTCGTATATGATTAAACGACATGTTATCCATGGCTATAAATAAATATTATTAAAAAGTATACAAACAGCCCTGTCTATATGAAAGTTTATTACAACAAATTTCACTAGAGTTTGACTGCTCGGATTGCGCAGTGGTTTAAGCGTTCACTGCGCTGTCGAGTGTTGTGAGTTCGATCCTTACATGGGACAACAACTTTGTGTAAACCACAAACTGTTGTTCTGAGTCTGGGTGTTTTGTCGTTATTTGAATGTTTGTAATGTCCCAGCGACACAGGAACTAATCCTAAAGCGAGTGTTGTCTTTTTTTAAGTTTTGTTTGCGGTTGTATTAGAAATTTTACAAATACATATTAATATTAAATATTCTTATGCAATAAAGAGATTCTGCCTGTATACAAAGCCAACAAAAGGAACGCAATTAATTCAAATATAATGCTTATGATTTAAAATATATATGCTTTTTTATTAGCTAATTTAATAAGAAGAGGAACTCTGTAATTACTACAACAAGAAGTGTAAAATGTTGTTAGTGTTTAATATCCCTTTAAAGTACGTATGATCACTTGTTCAAGTGCACCGCAGTCCCCCTGTAATTCAATAGCGGCGAAGACCCTCGACGCAGCCGGGTGGCGACACCCCAAGGCTTCATTCCAGGATTAAACAATTTGTTCCTTAATTTGTATACACACCATCGCTATATACACAACTTGGTGACTTATTCCTTATTTGAAACATTGATCCACTAGACACGTATTTCCACACTAAAGCCAATATAATATTCTTACTGCTGGTCAATGAGCAAACAAATATTATAATTATTCACAGCATAAATATGAATAATAAAACCAAAAGTGCGTTTGTCTGTCAGTTTTTACCTCTACACGCCTCAACCGTCAAGCCGATCGTTTTAGAAATTGAAAGGATAGATCAAGTGGGATAGTACTGGCTTAAACATGGTAAAAAAAGATATGTCGTCAAGAACAAAATGAAATAACGTACATATGTACATATATACAGTCACACCTTTTTCCCAGTGAGGTAGGCAGAAACCAACTCCTTCCACTTGCTATGATCCTAATATACATCTTTCGCTTCTTCTACTTTCATCAATGCTTTTATATAAGCTCGTCAGTTGCGGGTAGTTCTAATCTTTGTCACTATATCTTCTTCCATACCACAGATATCCTTTATTTCACTATTCCTCATTTTATCCATCAGACTCACTCCAGCTACTATACTATATACTATATTTCTTAAAGGACATCATCCATTTTGGCCCAAACGTAAAAGTGTCGGCCAAAGAAAAAAGTGCTTTATTCTGATACAACATGTCCGCCTGAGCATTTCTTATTAGGGCAAGAAAAAGTTGTGGCACCATTGTAATTGGTATTATTTGACTTCTCGAAGTCTGTCTTTTCATACATTTTGAAATTAATGTAATTCGAAAATAACTGGAGTCCATGAAAAAAATAACAGAATTACAGATTTCGTTTATTACCACACAATAAAAGGCTCTAAACCAGAGGAGCCACAGTTCAATTTGAACCTGTTTCACAACACAGAAATAAATAAATCATTTATTGGCCTATAGTAGCTTTATCAATCTAACGAAATTTTAGTGTCATTTTATTATCAATCAGCTTGTGCTCGTGGTTCCACTATTTATCTCATACGTACTGTATATATTTCTGGGACAAAAATTCCTGTGGCACTCCTGGACTCTAACTACATATAATTGCGTAAAAATTCACGTCAATTCGTTACTTTTGTGAAAGAATGATAAACTAATAAACACATTATAGCATTTGTAGTAGTAGTGGTAGTATTGTGATGATGATAATGTTGTATATTTTTGAAACGTTTCATTCAACCTTCCATATTCCGTATCAAGTTTTCATACATATTGAGTAACTTTGTAACTGAGTTACTATTTGTATTTAGTACAAGCAGATATTAATGAAATAGCAACTGCTATAAATGCAGTTAATAGGGGACCTCGACTCTATTAACAGTTGGTCAGGTAGGTTTGGTTTAACTGTAAATCCAGCAAAATCTCAGGCCATCGTTATCGGTAATCGAAGGATGTTGCATAGACTAGATATTTCTACACTCCCACCTGTTATTTTCAATGGTATATTCATTGAATTATGTTCTTCTATTAAAAATCTTGGGTTACACTTTGATTCTACACTTAGCTGGCAGTCACAAGTAATGAACATGTGCCAGAAAACTACCGGGATCCTATGTGCTCTTTATCATCTAAAAACTTTCTCCCAATAAGCACTAAAATAATGCTTTTGCACGCCTTAATTTTTACAATAATTGACTATGGTGACGTATGTTATTTAGACCTAAATGCAGATCTTCTGAACAAACTTGACCGTCTACTCAACAACTATATTTGAAGTATTTTTAACCTTCGTAAGTATGATCATGTGTCTTTTTTTCTTTCACAAATAAAATGGTTTCCTATTCGTTATCGTCATCGACTGCGCACTCTCACTTCTCTCTATAGAGTAGGGGCTTTGGGGGACATCAAAAAGGTATACCTTTCTGATGTCTCCCAAAGCCCCTACTTACATTTCATCTAATTTTCAATACCTTTGTTCTGTTCATAAGAACCTTCGTTAGTACAATAAATTACTTCTCTCATGCCCTTCTCATAGTTCCAGTCTTATTAATTCTTCTTTTCTTCTCTTCCTACTGAAATCAGGTTATGTGCTACACGTGATTCGTTCAAGAAGAATGTCCGGGAACTCCTTTTGCTTGAATTAGCAGAATCATCGTAACCTTATTTTCTTTATTTTTAAGTATGTTATAATAGTATATTAGTTTATTATCATATTTGAGTTTATTATTGTATATTAGTTATTTCTATCTATGTATTAGTATGTAATAACCGTTTTGTTCTCTCATCTCATCTCACAATTTCTTTTCGTCTGTGAATGACTTTTTTGTTGTAATATATTACCCAAAGGTTGATTGTTAGAAATGCCTAAGGCATTAAGTCCGCCTGTACATGTTTTATGTATGAATTGTAAATAAATAAATAACACAGTTACATACATTGTATTTGATAATGTAATCAAAATACTATATAAGAAAGAAAAATACGACCCATCTGAACGCCCGGTGTCAACACTCACGGAAATTTATTTATCGTTGAACATTAGAAGTTATAAAATTTTTTTACATCTGAATTACAAATGTAATATATGAATTACAACTGTGTAAGTTGTAATTCATATATTACATTGTATTTTAAATTGTCTTTAAATCATAAAACTACGTAAATTAGACGCACTCACCCTGTCCGTAGCCAGCCAATTTATTTTCGAGTGACAGACAACACACAAATGTCAAAGCTAAATTAACATATTTTAGTTTCACGTAAACCGAGGGTTGCCGAACTAACTAACAGCACCAGAAGTACGGATTAACGTTTCGTCGGACACATTAGAAAACTTACGCGACCCGCAGCCACTAATGCACGTACCATCAAAACTCCAGACGAACATCGAGCGACATTTTTATGAGATATTATGGGAACAATAGCGGCGTATATCCTAGTATATTAGAAACTTTAGCAATTGTACGTGAACCCCTTATGTTTCGCCGGAGCTATTTCAACACAAAGTTTCGACTTTTACGATAATGTCAGCCATTGCCATTCAAACACGCTAAAACTTTATCAATGTGTGCGAAAGGATAAGCGTTCGGTGCGTATCTATGTACGTGTAGACCATCAGATAAGCAAGTTCTTGTTTGGCATCTAATTGGCTATCTTTTCACTGATATGTAGGAATCAAAGACCAATAAATTTAAACTACTTCCCTGCAGATCTATACAAAACGTATGAATTCGTATCTATAAAATAGGATCACCAAACAAAGCCAAGAGAAAATGCTAAGGTCGCAAATGCACTCGGCGATTTATTGGTATATTTAACAGAATAGTCATACAATGCATACAAGTAGTGATAGTATGGCGTTATGATCATGCGTATCAAGTCTTAAATTTCGAGTTCCAGTCGAATGCATGGCACTTTTAATTGTCCAAAATCATGTGATCCATCATCGTCCCCAGTCCATATTCGTCCCTCTACAGGGGTACGGACCTCTCCTAATCAGGAGGTCCCCCTCCTGATTAGGAGAGGTCCGTATCCACTCCTACTCAGGAGGGGGTTTATGTTGTAATCTATCACTCTAGCTTAGTGCTGGTTGGTAGACACACACACACACACACCCATGCGAACATAAAAGTTTCTTCACGAAGTTTTCCTACTGAGTTAAGTACATTGGTATCTACAATGTAGACACAAACTTTTTTGTCTCGTAGGCCACTTGTAATGTTTTTCACTTTTCGGTAGACCCCCAAAGCGTAGTTGTATAAATTTTTGCAAACTTATCAACATCAAATGTGGTTTTGACAGTTGGCGTAGACCCCTCACAAGTCCCCGTCGACCCCTGAGGGTCGATATAGACCACTTTGGGTATCAATAATTTAGACTCAACTCAGTTATATGGGGACCGGGAATGAACCTAAGACCTTTCGACCGCAAGCTATGTCCATGTCCACTACACCACCAATGTACGAAATCATGTATGTATTAATAATTTAAATCAGTCGATTCAAACGGTGAAAGAAAACACCGCCTACATGCCTGAGATCTTTTATTGACGGTGTATGAAGTTTGTCAACCCCTAATAGTCTCGTGTTGTAGACTAGCCTAAACCTTAAGAGACCCCTGCCCTAAAGTAGGATGGTAGATGGGTTGATAATGAGTCATACCCTAAGGTATTTCTTGTATCTAATTATTTAGGTAGGCTGTTTTGCGTATAAAATTCTACGTATCATAGTTTGAAGTTAATTTGCTCACTTAATATAGTTCGCCTTCAGTTTACGACAAATTGCATGTATATTTCTTTCCATGACCTAAGAACCCACGTGACCGTAATATTTTATTCGTAAACTAGCTATTACTCGCAGCTTCGCTTGCGTCTTTAATTTTGTTTATCATTAGTTTTAATTACCGTAGTACCTCATTGTGGTGTTCCCATTTGGGGCTAAATCACTAAGCTCATTCACACTCTTAGGGGTTAAATTTTGAAAAACGCCGACATACGAGTACATTTATTTATAACCAGAAGTACGTATATTAAATGTCGTGCTTCTTACTTTGAAAATGACGGGTTTTCATACAACCGTTCATCTCTTATTTTACCTAATTAAGGATGAAATTTACAAAAATCCTTTCTTAGTGGATGTTTACAATATAAAAGGCAGCTAATGCCAAAATTTCAAGTATGTAGCCCCAGCGGCTTAAGCTCTGCGTTAATGAATCAGTCAGTAAGGACAAGTAGTTATATATCTATGGATAATACTGTGTTATAACATATTTTCAAATTTATCGACACCCTATTCGAGTCCTCTCATAAACTCTTCTGTAGAGCTGTCATCGTGTCTGCGTCAAATCAAAGTAAGTGAAAGATATAACACGAATGCTTTCCTCCAATCGTACCAACAATCTACGGAATGATTATTTCTAAGTAAGTTTCGTTTCTGTATACAATATTGTGTGTTCTTTGATTATACCAGAGTTGCCCACGAAGCCAATTTCAATTCTATTCGAATCCTATTTCAAAAACATCGTGAAGCCAATCATGTACAATTTTAAGTGCAAAACCTTCTGGATGAATAAGTTCTAAGATCAATTAAGAGTATTTAAGAGAATATTTAAGAGAAGTAGTTCTAAGGCTAAGTTTTAGATCCTAAGGTTCTAATTTAGTAAGTAGTTATTTTCTGTTTTATGTATCTCAGTAAGTATGGCTTCATTGGTCGTTTTTATTTTATTTAAGACTAACATTTTACATTCATTCTTCTATCTAGGCAGTTTGTCAGCACAAATTACACCGTAATTAAACTTCAGAAGCTCTACGAGCGACATAAAAGGGATTTTTAATTTGTCGGTAATGTTTTGTCTCCCGCACCCGAACCAGAAAATGCTTGATAAGGGAAAGATTGCTTTATAAATATATTCGCCTACCTTTTAATTAGTATTATATTTAAAGAAGATAAATCGGCTATGTAAATTTATTATAGAGATAAAAAAACTACCTACATAAAATAATGCGGTATTAACTCCCAATTTACTATCATTATTAACTTACATTTTTTTCAGTGTAATTTCCAACTTTTTCAATATAAAATGCAATTTCAATTTCCGGAATACTAACGGAAATTGAAATTGCATTTTACACATTAAGTAGATATTTTTTTCACAAACATTTGTCTAAATTCAAATTGGAATTCCCTGTGTCTTTGGTACTAGACAACGATATACTTAAATATATATAGATATATACTTATACATATATATATAAACATCCATGACTCGGGTATAAAAATTCATACTCATTATATAAAGTTTATCGCTACAAGGATTTGAACCCAGAATTTTGCCACAGAAAGCAAACTCACTGTCAGTCGTCAAATAAAACAAAGCAATTTTCATAATTTATTTAATCATCTTCAAAGTAGGTCTCCATTGCTTGTAGCGCAGTTACGAGTACACCGGCACTTCATCCAATTCACCATACATTTTGCGTAGCCTAATTGAGGTATGGCCTTTAGCTTCTTCAGCGAATTTTCTTTACGTCCTCAATAGACTCCAAACTCGTTCCTCGAATTTTAGCTTAGGAAATAAGAAAAATTTAGATGGGGCAAAATTTGGTGTGTCAAACAGCACTAGATACAAGACATTTGTTTAATTTTTTGCTAAGAATTCTTGCTCATTAATGACTTTGTATGATGTTGCATTATCGTGCCGCAAAAGCCATGAATTCATCATTCTTAAAATCTGAATCAACGTTTTCTGCGAAAATACCTCATGACCCCTATATAGTATTCTTTATTTACGGTTTGTTTCTCTGGAAGAAATCCAAAGTGAACTACACCATAATGTGCTTCAAGGACACTCTAGTGTCCTTGAAGCACATTATGGTGTAGTTCACTTAAACAAGTGGTATTATCACACCATAGTCATTGTATACATTTACTATCTAACCACAGTTTCTGTGATCATTAGAATCTGTGTATATAACCTAACCCAGAATATGTTTAACTGTGCAACTTACCAATCTTGATTATCTTGATATCCTAAGAGATATGATTTCACTTGGGATATATCGAGACTATTCTTAAGTAACAATTTTGTACCGGTACGGTTGTCTGTTGCTGTGCGGAGCCGGCATAATAATAGCGTCACTTCATTTCTTCCGTGGATACTTTCAGAAGCAGCCAAGGTATGTAGATTTTCCAATAGCTCGCCAAGCATGAAGAATGCTACAAATCTCTCCTGTTTAAGGAGAAAGCCCGGCCCATGTCCAATAGTGGGCCTAAGGATAATAACGATGATGGTGATTGTTTGGTTATATATGATCCTGTCAATTTGGCATACACAAGTTTACATCCATATTAATATAATAATATCGAAGGTACGTTATATTTGTCTTTATGTTTTTTAATTACTCAGTCATGGCTCAATCGCTTACCCGATTGTTTAGAAGTTTAGCATAAAAGTAGCTTTACTTAAGTTTTGCATAAAGTTTAGCATAGCTTAAGTTTAGCATAAAATAGGAAGGACATAAATTTAGTATTACAAAATTCCATATTATTCTTACATTCACAGATAAAATGTTGCCCCCAATTTTGACATACTCAACAAGAATATAGGGAAGAGGTACCATGAAAGGGACAAAATTCTATAATTTAAGATTTTGAAAACTGTACGAGAGATAAATAAAACTCTTTTAATAATAAAATTCGTTTATATTATATTCGTATATTCGTAATATTCGTATAGTGTATTTATTCTTAAAAACACGTTTCTTCATTTTAATATCTTTGAAAATCAATTATCATTTCTGTCAGTGTGATCTAAGATTTAATGTTGCCATATAGTACAAATGAAAAACCTAACGTTTCTAGTCTGTTAAATATGTCTTTAAAAATTATCTCTCTCAAGGTACTTTCGCCCTATGCCTATAGAATGGCCCAAGATATTTCAGATTACAGTTCCATTTGTATTCGTTGCATAAGATTATTTATAACTGATTTGAAAGATACTTAAACTTTAGTTTACATAGTGTACGACCCCGATCTCATTCTTGGTAAACATATTTGTTTTTCACACAGTACAAGACTTCCGATGATCTCTGGAAACAGTGGAAATAAACGATTCTGTGTTAAAATTCTGTTACGCGATCAATTATTTAGATCATTTTTATTTGACGACAAGTTTTATTTGGCAGGCAATTATTTATTTTTCTTCACGTATAACGTTAGAATTCACGTGATATTTATTTAAATGATGCTTTCATTTAAATACATCACATCTTAATGCTGTAACCTTCGAATGTCATAACTAAATAAATGTGAATAATTTTAAATAACTTTAATTTTGATAAATTTTTAAACATATTACTAATTTACACCTGGTGGCATGTAATATAAAACAAAATCAATTATATTTATACAGCAAAGTAGCATAACATCAATGTACTTTCCAATGTACTCTTCCACTTCACATCAATGTACTTTCCAATGTACTCTTCCAATTTACATCAATGTGCTTTCCAATGTACTCTTTCACTTTACATCAATATACTTTCCAATGTGCTCTTTTACTTTACATCAATGTGCTTTCTAATGTACTCTTCCACTTCACATCAATGTACTTTCCAATGTACTCTTCCAATTTACATCGATGTGCTTTCTAATGTACTCTTTCACTTTACATCAATGTATCTGTTCAGTTATTTTATCACATTTTATTATGCAATTTTCAATATTTAACTCTTCAACATATTCCGTAACACATCTCCATTGCTTTCATATGACTACAAATATCAATGAAAAATAATAATTAATGAAAACAGAATATGTCTTATTCCGTATCATTGGTAATCCATTTTTTAAACTATAAAGTTACATTTTGGTAGTTCTATCGACGATAGGTAGGTACCTAATATTGTGAACGTGTATATCTGTTATACCATTTTCACAGAATATAATAATTATCGATAATGCTTCGAGAACCCAAGGTAATGACATCGGAGACTTTACGTCGTCGTGAGAATATGATGGGCTGAGTACGTGTCCCAAGTGCGTGCCCCGAGAGCCATTTAATTACATATAAAATGCACAACTGCTTGTTTACAACGCCACGACACTTATCAAGCAGTGAACGAGAACTTTATTGACACACTTGTTTAACTTAAGGGCTGCCAAGTGTTGTCAAAAATTGGTAAATAAATAGTGGTTACAAGTGATTCTACATTTATTTCTGTGGATGCTGTGAGAATCAGTTAAGGAATGTACCAGGATAATAGGCAGCACCGTTCTCCTGTTATTCAAATAAAATTTACTGCGATCTCCAAGACGCCTGCCAAGCAAGGAGATTATGGCAAGTCCCTCCTTTTTGACGTGGAGGCCCATGCCCAGCAGTGGACGTCCACGATGATGATGTATTTTACTGCAGTGTTAATAAAATATGGCCCGTAATTTAGAATTAATTTATTTTGCAAAACCCATTTAATAATTTTCTAATAATTATATGTACAATACTGAACAACACAGCACAGCGTTACTTTTAAATAACTGAGAATATGTTTATTTTTATATATCCTAACTCAATGGTAATCTTTGCGTGCCTACTTGGCTTAAATTCTGCTTGGTGCAATTTAAATGAACCTCATTACATATTAATCAGTACTGCAGGTCGCAATCCTGACACCACCTGATTCCACAATACCGTGATGTTTGCATTGAACGCTCGAATAATTTAAATAATACTACAGAAGTATCATACAGTGTGACCGGCTGTCACTCGTCGTTGATCATATCACTCATCCATGATACGGCACCACGCAGATAATTGCTTAATATAATTCCCGAATTTGTATGTTTGCCTTATAAAAGTATAAAGACAAAGGATAAGGATTGCAAATCTAAAATGACCCCTGATTAGATGGATCGATGACCTGGTGAAGGTCGCGGGTAATCGGTAGATGCAGGCGGCTCATAGCCTTCAGTGTGGCGATCATTAGAGAAGGCATATGTAAAATAGTGAACGTTTTGAACTGATATGTTGCTGACGATTAAACAACACCATTTTGCTCAACAACAACATTATTGTATTTCATGTCACATTATAGACAGTATGTGTATTAAATATAATACACATACTGTCTATAATGTGATATGAAATACAATAATACAAATACAGCAGTACAAGTACCTAAATACAATAAATAGTAACAAAACAAAACTACGTTTCCAGAATGACACGTATCATGTGACAGATTACTGTCACTACTAAGCACATTTTGTGGTGTCCTACTATACAAGAATAACTGTGATTGAATTATGTTTATATCAAATAAATATTTTAAGAAATTATATCAAATGGAATGAAATTATACAATCTGAACGAAGTATATTATTATATATGTATGTACCACAAAACAGAGCCTACTATACAGGAATAACTGTGATGGAATTATATAGATGTATCAAATGTGTCTATATCTTTCTCTCTTTACGTGCATAGGTACAGCAATGCTAAATCAAAAAGTTTCCGCCTTCAAAATTATTATTCAAAGTGGGAAAGTTCCCTTAATTACTTTATCATTTCGAACACGGGGCTTCATTTAACAGAATTAGGTACTTTTTGTGTCACAGGCAATTAAATTACTAAGCCGTTAGGTGACAGGATAGGCAGAATAGAATCTCACAGGTATGTAGGTAATATGTTTCACGGGCTGCAATGGTGGTGTAGTGTTAATAGACGCGACTCATGATCGAAAGGTCACGGGTTCTATCCCAGTCCCGTACCACTGAGTAATTTCTAATTCATGTACGATCTATATTGTAGATACCGATGTACTTAACGGATAAGGAGAACTTCGTGAGTAAAACTGAATGCCCGCATAGGTGTATGAAGTTTACCAACCCGCAATAGGCCATCGTGGTAGACTATGGCCTAATCCCCCACCCGATTAAACGAGAGCCTGGCCCCTGTAATAGAGGCGAACATGGACTGCGGATAATGTTATCGTAGATAACATTATCCCCAGGTTGATATCCATATTAACCTACTGGTGGGATTAGGCATCACAGCTCCAGGAGTTAGCTAGCAGTATTATCAGTGCGAAGTAATACATCCTTTTTTAGCCGGGGGAATGCCTACCGCATATCTCAGAGAGGTTATGTAGGGCTCGCACCCACTAAAACCTCCCGAGTGATCTTTTTACCAAATTTAGCTGATTTTTTCCGAAGCCGCGTGATCACGTAAGAATTCTTTGATAAACAATAATCCTAGTAAGACAATGGTCATAGAGGGCTCTGTTCTCTAAGCTGTGACGGAATATGTATATCTAGGACACGTTTTGCTAGATATCATATAATAAATCCAACTTCGAGACAGAGGTCAATCACCGAACCCAAATCGGCTCGGTAGCGTTCATGAAACTGCGTGACATCTTTTCGTCAAAAGTACCGCAATGCCTTATTCAATCAGTGCGTATTGCCAGTGATGTCCTATGAATCTGAGATATGACCACTGATAATGGTGTCTAATGGGCCTCAAATGAAAGCACAGCTTCAGCGGGCTTCGGACCGGTTCTCGTCTTCTGGGAAAAGTATAGAGCCTCTTCTTTCTTTGGGCAGAGGATGAATTTATTGTCTGTTTAGGCTTGTGGCTGGTCAGGCGGTAAGTTGCCCCTGTGATAGCCCTCCAACCACACTTCCAGGTGAGTTCAGGTCCATATTTTGATTCGTCCTCGTCGTCTCCAAGTAACAGGTTTTACAATCATAGATTAGCAGGCTCTGTACGTTGATTATAAGCAAATCCGCCGTGAACCATACCCCGTAGTGCACTACAATAAATTACTTTGAAATATTTAAATATAATAAAGGTCTCTACATAACTATGTTATCGTAAAGGGTCTTATAGAAAGTTAGTTTTATAAACGAAGCTAAGAACCCTCATTGGCCGTATAGTGGGTACTCAGCGTCCGTAGTACTGGGTAAGTGGTTTAATTAAAATGTTTAAACGTTTGCAAAACAGTACAAAACGCTCGGAAAGTACACCGCGTAAAAGTTTAAAAAAAACACTAAAGTTTATGCAATTAATGCTGGGTTCCTTTTTATATTTTGCCTTATCCAAAATTTCTGAGGCACCGTAATAAATGACTAAACTTCTATATGTGCATATATGTTACATATTATAAAATGAAAGTTTTCGTTTTTACTGGAAACGTTTATCAGCTGTTACGAACTACAGCGGAAGTGTTATCTATCTATCTAGACTATTACAAAGTTGTTAAATGTCAAATTTTCAAAAACAAACTACTCAGATCGACTAATTAAGGGCTTCTGAAACCAAATCCGTCGACGTTTGTTTGTTTGTTCAGACTTCACGCAAAAACCAGCGTGTAGATTTTGGTTAAATTATTACAGTCTTAAAGATACTATTTCGATTTAAATACTGCGGTATGTTTCATCAAAATCAGTCCAGTAGAGTGAAGTTACAGCTTGATCCCCGTTTTAGTAGCCGCCGTTAAGGTACGAGAGGTCAAGTAAAAATGGTTCTAAGGTTTTTTTATATAAATTTATCATTGTCTCGGGATTTCCCATGTATGATTATTCCTTCCCCACCGACGTGGCCGAAGGAACCCCCGTTCCACCATGAATTCTGCCTCCTTACCGAGGCCCGCGACCCTGATGAACCCCCCCACGGCGGCCATTCAAGCCAAGACTCGAAACTCTCTCGAGGTGTCCTCGTGCTAGTCGCCCTACTTCGCAGCCGTTAAGGCTAGGCTGGAGCGTACTTCGCGTTCGCCATCCTATCCGGTGACGCTGTAAAGGCCTCAGGGTCAACAGCATCTCTCAATTCGAAAAAAAAGCGGGCATTCACCGACATTCACGCGAGCGTAGCCGCGGGCAACAGCTAGTATACCATAATATCATACATTGACGATGAGTTTGCAATACGTAGCTCGGTAATTATATCGGACCACGCCAATCCCGTTACATGCATTTCATGAAACGTGTTAGGGACCGCATAGTTATTTGTAACTACTTGAAAGTACTTTAACATTTGTAAACGAGGGTTCGAATATGCTGTTTGAAAGAAGTACCTTTTTGTTTCACTGGCTGTCGAAATACGAGTCATCATCATGATCAGTCTCCAGAATTTCACTCCTGGACATGGGCCTCCTGAAAAAATCGGTTTATTAGGATTATCACCTACTTTCAAACGTATATCTTGTATAGATCAAGGACGAGTGGTAGCTGGTTACACTGTATGATACTTCTGTAGCATTATTTAAATTATTCGAGCGTTCAATACAATGGTGTTGTGGAATCAGGTGGTGTCAGGATTGAGTCCTACAGTACTGATTGATATGTAATGAGGTTCATTTAAATTGCACCGAGCAGAATTTAAGCCAAGTAGGCACGCGAAGATTACCATTGATTTAGTTATTGTGACGACTGATTGGCACAGTAGGCAGTGACCCTGCTTTCTCTGCCAATGAGTCCCGGGTTCGAATCCTGGTGGGGACAAACTTTGCGTGTTGAGCACAAATGTTTGTATCCGAGTCATGGATTTATTTATTTGTATATGTATTAGTATTTATCTATATAAATATGTATACTGTTGTCTAGTACCCAAGATATAGGGAAATTATGTATATTATTATATATAAACATGTACTCAGTAGTATATTAGTAGTCAGTATTATGTAGTTATTTAAAAGTAATATTGTGTTGTGTTGTTCAATATTGTACATAGGTATAACTATTTCAAGAGTTAAATTGATTTTGCAAACATAATTGTAAACTACGGGCCATATTTTATTAGCACATTGTCAACATGACTGACCCGTTGGCACCCACCGCTGGGCATAGGCCTCCTTCACAAAAGGGAGACACTTGTCTTAATCTCCACGCTTGTCAGGCGTCTTAGAGGCGTCTAGAGGTCAGAGTAGATTCTGATCGAATAACAGGATTAACGCTGTTGCCAATTATCCTTGTTCATTCTTCAACTGGTTTTCACAACACCCACTGGGAAATGGAGTGACGCTATTATTAAGCCAGCGTCACACAGCAGTACGTGTGTTCGCTTATAACTAGTGCTTTAAAGAATAACGCCGTTATAATTTTTCATAAGACACTAATACCAATGTTAACAGAAGTACAGAGGTAGACTTTTGAAATAAAATTCAGTTTCAATATTTCTTGTGCATATATCGCTCATCCAATAGAATAATGACGTAATTGCAAAAAAGTTAAAATTTTATTTTGTGTTTAATTTGGATGATTTGTTGTTTAATATGGATTTTCTTCGAGAATGCTCAAATTATTAATAATAATCTATAAATAAATCATGAAAAATCATGGTAATTAATATGATTTACAAAATGGGTATAAACCAATTTTAAACTGAAACGCTTCTTCTGATAAATTGCAAAAATATAATTACGTCATTGTTCTATTGGATGAGCGATATTACTACCGGTTCAGTTGCTCTTTTCTAAAGCGTTATCACAATTATACTAATACTTATAAATGTGAATGTGAGTTTGTTCGTTTGTTACGCTTTCACGCCTTAACTACTAAACCGATCATCATGAACTTGTGTACACTTTATCAGAAGTACCTTTTATCTCGAAAAAATCTATTCCCAAGGGATAAAAAAAAAATAGTTTACAAAGTTATCAAATAAATGTATTTTTAACGGCCTATGACATATGTTTAAACACGTCAACGCGCACGAAGGCGCGTTTAAAAGTTAGTATTTCATAATTGCAATTCACGCTAACTTTAATAATTTACACTCAGTTAATTAGCGACAATTTATTTAAGTGACGATCAAACAACAATTAGCCTGATGACAGCGAGTAAGTACCCTCGCTATTGTATGATTTCAGCGGTGATATCCAAAGCACATACAATATTATACCCAATTAGACAAAACCAAAATTAGTCAATTAAACACCCATAATGCAAGGCCCAAATAATACATACTGTATTAATAAGTCGTCCTATCTATATAAATGACTAGCTTTTGCCCGCGGCTCCACCCGTGTGAATGTCGATTTTTCGTTACATTCATATCCGTTACAAAAAGCCTACTTGAGTTCTCGTACCTTACAGCAACAGCGACTACTGAAACAGGGATAAAGCTGTATCTTCAGTTGTACTCGATCGAATTTGATGAAACATGCCGCAGTATTTAAGTCGGAATAGTATGTTTAAAAATATAATAGTTTGAACAAAATCTACCAGCTGGTTTCTGTGTATATCTCGAACAAACAAACAAACTTCGACGGATTCAGTTGCAGAAGAAATTAGACGATCTGGATAGTTTTTTAAATATCTTTAATTTACAAAATTTGACATTTAACAATTTTATATTAGTATAGATTTCCTGTGCGGCACCAGGATAATAATGACGTCACTCGGTCTCTTACCGTGTGTGCTGTGAGAGACAGCTGGTGGGTGTACCACGATGATGGGCAGCAATGACGTCACTCGGTCTCTTACCGTGTGTGCTGTGAGAGACAGCTGGTGGGTGTACCACGATGATGGGCAGCAATGACGTCACTCGGTCTCTTACCATGTGTGCTGTGAGAGACAGCTGGTGGGTGTACTACGATGATGGGCAGCAATGACGTCACTCGGTCTCTTACCGTGTGTGCTGTGAGAGACAGCTGGTGGGTGTA
>WUAW01011255.1:18969-40970 GCA_017165845.1 Thaumetopoea pityocampa | reverse complement strand
ATAATAATATGTAAGTAGCAATATTTCTAATAATACTTACATAATAATATGTAAGTAGCAAATGAAAATACTTTAACAACGGTCTGTTGTTAATATCTACCATAGATTATAGACATATTGACAGGTATATTGCTAAATACGTTGCAGAGTCATAGCAACACGGTGTTCGGTGTGAAATTGAGTTATTATGCCTCCAAGACTCGTACTTTTTAGACGAAGTAAATAGACAGGAGCTAATGTCACTTTGTAAAACAATGTTGCCATATTTAATATAATAATGATGTTGTGTTCAATATTAAAAATGATTTTTTAAATTTTAGCTATTTTAATCCATATTTATAAATTATTTAGCGGGACTTAACACGGTGAATTATAACGGCGTGTGAAGTCTGCCGACGCACATTAGGCGAGCGAGGTGGGCTATAGCCTATCCACTCTCATTCTGAGAGGAGATCCGTACTTTGCAGTAGAATGACGATGATGACCTTTACGTTTCGACTGGATTAAATGGAGGGTGTGCTGTTGACGACTACTTCAACCGCTGGCAAATCTGCCAGACAAATAAAAGACCAAGTGAGGGTAGATGAACAATCGTTAGTCTACCGTCACTTGGCCTTTTATTTCATTATAAAGGTCAGTACCCACATTTCTGATCACATCCGCGTCTTTTAAGTCCCGCTTAATAATCTCTATAAATATTAAATGAGTCTAGGACTAATGAATACTTCTTTATTTATTTAGAGTGAGCCAACCAAAAAGAATGAAAGAGAACATATGAAATAGTGTTCCCGATTCCTTTACGCGAGCACAGGTGATCCACACAGCGTAATTTAAAAATGTGCAGTACTTCTAAATGTTTGTGTTGTGTTTGTTCATTGTAACAGTTTCTTGACTGACTTGTCGAAAAGAAGAAAAAGAAAATATTTTGTTAGTACTTACAATTATTTTTTTCTTCTTTTACATTGTACATTGCATAAATAATATTCTTTTGTAACGCTTGACAACAAATAATAACAATGTTAGTAATTAACATTAGCGCAGGAGGGAACATATAGATAGGTACCCTAAATAATTCATTCATCATTATCAATTTAAGGCTTACTTCAGATTCATCAACATCATATCAGCCCACAGACGTCCACTGCTGGACATAGGCCTCCTCTAACGATCACCACACTGAGCTCCCAAACTTTTTTATCACTTAGCCTGATTGGCCATATTTTTCGGTTTTAGGTGGACCTCATATTTAACTAATATTGAATTTATGCAAACTCATCGACTTATCGACCAATGTGTTTCTGACAGCGGGTCGTGCCGCTCGCTTCGAAAAATATAAATTTCTTATTGTCTATATTGATCCCTAGGGGTCGATAAAGACCACTTTTGGTATCAATGGCCTAACGAGACCGAGGTTGATGTTGATTGATTTACGATCAATTTATTATATTTTTAATTTATTAATACAAAATAGTTTTTGTGATATAAAAAATATAATTTAAAATAGCCTAACATAAATCAATTTGCTGGTGCTAAAAAGCCTATGCCATTTTTCCTAATGTTATATAGGTGTAGTTAGTGAAGCTATCAAATATCAATTTTATAATATGTCCTAGTTAAGATCTTATGTACCTAAAAAATTAGACAAGCCACGAAGAATATAGAATTGGAACAAATGGAGGAGTCGTATTCCAGTTATGCCTAATAATTTTGATCGACTATTCCAATTACTTTGTATGAAACATTTTTTTTTATGGTAGAGGCCCATAGCAAAGATCCGCGGAGTTTTGGCGCCAATTCGAGTGAAGCATCACTTGGAAGTTTTATATTAGTTTATTGTGATTTTTGATATATGAATTTGTTGTTTTTTTTTTTTTTATCAAACGTCAGTAAACGTGTACAATATTAAAAGATGGAATAAAACTGTGAGTAATATTGCAATATGATTGTATTTTATTTAAGGCAATGAGCCTACGGGAACTTCACCTAGTCAACGTAGTAATCGTCGAATTGACGTCAAAGTCCCAAGAAGAAATAAAATGAGATACACCAGCATTTTATTAACTTGTGAAAATTATATAATATTACAGGCAAGGTTGTATGGGCTTGAATACCTTTGCTTTTTGTTAAAAAAACAATGAATCGTGGGTAAAACTATAACATGACATTGGATTTGCTTCTTAAAATTGTTAATTAACATGATATTATTTAATTTATTGATATATATTGTCAGTATAATGTAATCGTTCTTATGTGAGACCATAATTATATAATTATGTAACACTGGCTTTAAGAACGCCACAATTAATTTTAGAAAATCCGACGTCTCGAACTACTGGAAAATTGTTCTATCCTTTTTTTTGGCAGCACAGAGTATTTGCCAATAACAAAAACTTAGGAAATATACACGTGTTAAGGAAAAAACGTAACGGGAGATAAAGTTAAATCCAAAGGCGAAGGATCAGGAAAGGATTATGTAAAATAAAGTAAATAAATTTTATACGTATTTCAGACTCATACGTAATAATATTACATTTTTATCTTCATTTGGTCTTTTATTTCATTATAAAGGTCGGTACACATTGTTCTAACAACACGCATTTTTTTATAAAATATTATAATACGTCGTGATAAATCCCGCTTAATAATCTCTGTAAATATTAAATGAGTCCAGGACTAATATATACTATACTATTAATTGATAATTTACTGATAAATATTCATCTATTATTATAGTATTATGTTTTTGAAAACTCTTTGATCACTGACGACGTTCCCTCAATTGGGAACGAAATATTTGATTTCCATAAATATAGTATTATGTTATAATTTTTTTTTTTGGGACATATGTGATCATCGTAATTATATAATTGTGTAAAACTGGCTTTAAGAGTCCCATAAGGTCACAATTGTTATTGTTAATTATTATTTGTAGTAATTCTGTTATAATAGAACTTAACTAAATTTAGAGTTTCCCTATCTTTTTCTAATGCCAAACACCAAAACGAGATAGCAAACATTTTTAGCGAGTACCGACCTACGTTTCTGTCAAAAGGTACAAAAAAATGTGTTTTTGCTTATCTTTAGTCGGCATGTTCCGAGATCGCGTCTAAATCTCTTAATTTTGACGCGTCTTAACGAAACTGACAGTACCAAAATTGTGGTTATCTCTTTTTGACGTTTGACATTATATTTGATAAAGATACGGACAGTAAATTAAGTGAAGTTCTGTTTCAACAGAATTATTACTAATCGCCAAGTCACACGTGACTTATCGAATAGAAGTGTCATTCCAATACATTATTTCATTTCTATTAGCGATAACGATTGTCGAATGTCAACTTGGCTAGGGGGGCTGTTATTATCTTCAAGACGCTTACAAAGCATTGGGATTGTAGAAAATCCCCTCACAACAGGTGAGGTCTATGTCCAGCGATGGTCTTCAATAAGGCCATGATGATGATAAAACAATATTATTAATAATATTTATGTATTTACGTTTTTGATGTCTTGTCATTGCCACTGTGAATATATTTATAAAAATTAACAATAAATTTTTAAACGCCATTTTGTTTTAGATTTTTTTATGGATATTTATTTAGCTTACATAGCATCGAGTCGAGTATTTATACACAAAATATGTGCAGCAAATCAGCATTAGCTATATATGTAAGTAGGTATCATAATTAATTTGTATTTTACGCGTGTATAAGGCGTGTGCATATGAAATGGTAATTAATCTTTGGTAATAGTAATGTAATTTCATTATTGTTCCAATATTACGCAATTTCTTTTTAAAAGAACACAAAGCAATGACTGTATGATTTACAGATTTGAATGAATTTATTCATATCATTCTTGGATAAAGATACGGACAGTAAATTAAGTGAAGTTCTGTTTCAACAGAATTATTATCGTTGTAAAAGATTTCCAAAATTGGCAGCGCGCTTGGCAATAGTATAGTTGCAATAAAACGCAATTATTGTATCTCCGTCACTGATAATCGCTACAATAGATGTTTATTACAAATGTACCATAGTAATGTGAATTTAATCGTAACAGTTTACTGAAAACAATGCGACTCACCCCAACGTAGCTTTTAAAAACAATATTATGAGCACAAATTTGCACAAACAGTAAAAATCACAATATTCTTCTAATACGAATAAGATTTTATTTGTTTATCGAAGCGAAGCTTCATATAATGAAATTCTAACTCGCAAAATATGAAACTATGAATAAGGCAGTGAAAAGAATCTTATTAGCCGGACAGTGAGCAGGACAGAAAGAGAAAATGCAACAGGTCACATGGTCTGTAATGCAATTAGATTTTGTAAACCTAAAAAATATTATTATTATATAAAGATAAATATTAAAAAGTATGTAATACAGTTATGTGACTCTACAGAATAAACATATTATTGAATGCGATGAGAGTATAATTTCAAGATCGAATTCGTGTGAAATATTTTTGTGTGATCCCTCCAATGAAATGTTTCTGACGCAAAAAGGACAGAAAGTTGGTACTTGGCCAGGGAGAGAAAGAGAGAGGAGTATGTTATACGTTGCTAGGCTTGTTTTCGTTTAGAATTTTTTCCTTTTTCGTTCTCTCCCGGCGATATAGACTAGGCAAAATACTTATAAATCAAGATTTAAATTGTCAAAAGAATTTCACCTCTGTTAACTGAGCTACACAAGCTCTTTCTAATTTTAATTCTTTCATTTAATTTGGTCATGTGATCACAAACTATTTTTTTTTAATTTCTTTTATAAATATAGATTACAGATTCAGAAGGTCTATATGTATCTATTATAGGTATATCATTATAGATATATTATTATTTTTGAATCTCTAGTGTCGTCAGATGTTATTAGTACTATTTGACGTCATTGGAACGCGTGATCTACATTAACATGAATAGCGATTTGGCGATAGATTTTAAATTTCCATTAAAATGATTTTCTGTATTATTATTAATAATACTGAAAAAAATGTGCCGAAAAAAATGATTATGTGACACCATTGTAAATTTAAGAATTTTATACTTTTTAATTCGATTTTATAAACAATGCATATGAAGTTTCGCTTATATCAGATGTCCAACGATATTTTTAACTGACTTCTTTATTTATGGATTTTATATTTATATTTTTTTTCGGACAAAGAACAATGTAACGTTATAAATATAGTTATTAAAATTATTTCGAATTTTTGTCTTTTATCTTTGTCTCTGTGGTTTGAGAATATTTTTTTATATAATCTGGCAACGAATATTCACTTTACAGCCAAGAAAGGAAGTTTTGGCGGCAAACCGAATGAATACTCTTCATACGGTTTGATGCGGGCAAAAGCTATTATTAATACGATACGTACGTGATTTCGAAAAGTGTGAGGTGCCTTGGATTCGAACTTGAGATCTAAGATTTACATAGTGATAGCCCAGTATTATCACTATTTCTACCTGCACTAGGCTATAATCAAATGCTACTCATTAAAATAAAAATTTGGCAATCAAATAAAATGATTAATTCTGGTAATTTAAATGCTCCCCGATGTAAAATTTTGTTCAGTAAATAAAGCACGCTTTTTTCGTAGTCAGTGCGTATTGCCAGTGATGATCTACGGATGCGAGACGCGGCCACTTACTATGGGCCTCATAAGAAAGCTCGAGGTCATTCAGCGAGCAATGGGAAGGGCTATATATGTTCGGAATTTCCCTGCGAGAATAAAATCCGCAAATAGGTAATTTACCCTTACGAATGTTCTCTTGAACTAGAGTCACCGATGTGGTTCAAAGGATTGCAAAGCTGAAGTGGCAGTGGGTGGGGCACATAGCTCACAGAACCGATGGACGTTGGGGATCATAAAGTATTGGAATGTCCACTTCGAACCGCATAGCGTAGTGCTGGTCAATCCCCAACTAGGTGGACCGATGACCTAATAAAAATCGATAAATGAGGCCATTCGATAGATGACGTGGCTCATAGATGCTCGGTCTGGCGATTATTAGAGAAGGCCTATGCCTAGTAGTGGACGTCTGTGGGACATAATGACGATGAAATAAAGTACTATAAGTATTGTTGTTGTAAATAAAATCATGAAACATAATTAATCAATTTCATTGACACATTCCATTCTGGTACAGACAGCATCACCGTGTTTTGTACAAAAGCAATAATTGCAGTCAACTTTATAAGAGTGACCTTCGGGACATGCATCCAGTTTCTGTATAACGGGAAGGATGTTTATAACGGCAGGTCTCATCACATGATCTGTTTTAGGACAGATTTTGGAAGTACAGGAGTCAGTTTTACCATCAGCCAAGCATTTACACTTATCCTAGCGTTAGCGGCTCACAATATCCTAGCGTTGAATCTAAGCTTTCCATCTCCCTGGACTCATCATTCACACAGTCTTTATCCTTGTAGCAAACTTCCCTCTTCTCGCCGTTTTGTTTTGTGCAATGACATATGAATCAGTCCTTTTTGTATATTGTCCCCACAACGCAATTATGAATAAGACTGTCTGGTGATGAAGAACACTGTTTGACTGTGCATCGGACAACTTTCAAATTATTCTCTGCAAGTAGGCAGTCACATGTATTGCAGTCTTTCTTATAGGTGGTGAACGGTTCACAGTCTTCTTCGTCTAACGGCTTCTCAGCTAACTTTAATTGTTTGTTTGGCAAAAATTTCATCGCGATCCTTCCACCAGGCGGTAGACAATTTTTTATTGTACATATAATAAATCCATTACCGTTGCAAAAACAATAATTGCAGTTTACTTTAAATACTTTTTTTTCGCCTTCAGGACACACTGGATACTGTATGCGTAATCCGGAATTACTTAAAGTGACTTTCATCATCGAGTGACTTTCGTCTGTGGTACAATTCGCGCAGAGTAATCTGTTATTTCTTAAGCAAACGCACGTTTGGCATCCCAACTTGTATTTGTGGTCAGTTTGGCAGGCTATATACACTTCATTTATAGAATCTTTAACTTTCTCGGGAAGCACGTCTATACTTTCGTCATCGCATTGACTTTTAGTGCAATATTCAGGATTAATAGTGCCAGATGGAGGGCAGATACACACGTTACAACCAACTAAATGAAGTTTTTCCGGTGTACAATCTTGATGCAGCGATGGACGAGTATAATTGGTAACTTCAACAGTGTGGAGTACTTGAAATTTGTCTCGGCAGACGGGATTTGGCCAGAAACCATCTTCGGTGCATACGCAGAGTAGGTCATTCTTCCTGTAGTGGACGCCTGCTTCGCAAGCGACTTTTGAGGTCCTCCAGGCTCCGTGGCCTTGTATACCAGGTTCCATTTCTCGTATAGCATTTGCAAAATAAACAACTAATTAACAAAATAACAAAATACACTGATCTAATTAATGTATACACATATTAGTGGAAAATTCCCATACAATATCAGTTTTAAAATTAGTATAAATCAAAGCATCATCATCTTCTTCTTCGTTAACACCATTCATATTATTGATTCGTGCGAACTGATACCTAGATAGTCTACATGAGGGGTATAAAAGCAATGGTTTCACTACACGGATGGCGCAGTGGTTTAAGCGTCCACTGCGCTGTCGAGTGTTGTGGGTTTGATTCCCACACGGGACAACAACTTTGTGTAAACCACAAATTGTTGTTCCGAGTCTGGGTGTTCTGTGTTCCCGTTATTTGAATGTCTGTAAAGTCCCCGCGACACAGGAATTAAATCCTAATGCGGGAGTTGTCTTTATTTAAAAAAAAAAAAGATTCCACTGACCACTTTCTTACAAAAATGGTACCGTGACGTTTAGGAGCAACACTGACACCGTCCACTTATTATATATGTATAGCCAACTGTCCATACATAGCCAATCACGTTACGCTAAAATCATGATAGCCGATGGAGAGATGTGTAAGGATATATCCAAAGAGTAACTAAATATCATTACATTTACGCCCCCCTACTACTTGGATAGTGACGCCTGTGCTTTATGAGGGGTACAAAAGTACTAGTTATGGCTATACATCCATTTTTATATATGAAGGATATATATAAATGGATGTATAGTCATAACTATACATCAAAAATTTTCGCGCCATACATTTTGCTATAGCTCGCTAGATGGCGTCCTCTATAAGATCAGCCTTCGGTCCTATGATAAAGAACTTACCGTTGAAATGTCCAAACATGTCTACATCTCTGCACACCCTGGGCTTGCAGGCATACTGGTCTTGGTTATCGCACCAGCACCAGTTGCAGTCGGTCAGAGCGACGGAGTTTCTAGTGCAACGCTCCGGCCACAGCCTCGCCTGGTATTAATATATTTAATTTATTCAGGTATAATGTACACGCCTCAAAACTGTCTAGGGATAATTTACATTGACTGGTGTACCTTAAAAGTATTAATCCTTTGAAAAAGTTTTCAATGTCAAATTGTGGCTGGCACATTTGTGTTCATATTCCAAATACAAATTTTAAAATATTGTTCACGAGTATTGACGATTAATACACAAAACAACACCTTTATACATTAAACGTCACAATAAATTAATATAAAACGTTAAAATAAAACGTCAAGTGATGCTTCACTCGGGTTGCCGCCAAAACTCCGACTGACATCTCTATTATCACATGAAATAATGGTGCCGATTCTGTTGTAGCAGAACTTAACTAAATTTGGTCCCTCCCTATCGTTTTCTAACGTCAAACGCCAAAACGAGATAGCAAACATTTATAGCTAGTACCAACCTACATTTCTGTCAAATGGTTAAAAAACATATTGCGTTTTTGTGTATCTTTAGTCCATGTGTTCCGAAATCGCATCTAAATCTTTAACGTCAGAACGTTTCTAAACGAAACTGACAGCACCAAAATTGTAGCTATCTCATTTTGGCGTTCAAACGCCAAAATGAGATAGCTTTTCCTAACGTCAACGTTAGGAAAAAATAGGGAGGGACCGAATTTATTTAAGTCTTCTTACAATAGAATCGGCACCAATGTACTCTACCTATGTCTTCTTTCACAATGGATATTGGCAGAATTGTATCAAATCGTTCAAACACCATAAACAAAGAAAGCGTACTCTGTAGGTACTGGATTGACATCAGATTGCAGTCTTTCATTTGAATCTGCCTCATAGATGCATTTTATTTTCCTTTTTTATTAGGTCTGCCGACATATGATTACATCAATACTAATTATAAACATATAACTCCATATATAGATAAAAAAAACATATAAAGATAAAGCTAAAAAAATTGTAGAGCATACATAATCTTAAAAGTGTCCCAAAACGCCATTTTTTGAGTACTTAACCTCAAATATCTCAAATTCTTGACGTGATGGGTGGATTTTGAGAATTAGAATTCGGATTCGACGCCGAAAATTACTTCGGACACGACTTCCAGTTTTCTAAGAACAACCAAAATTACTTTTTTTGGAGTCTAGCCCCCTAGCCAAATTGACATTCGACAATCGTTATCGCTAATAGAAACGAAAAAATGTATTGGAATGACACTTCTAATCGCCAAGTCACACGTGACTTATTGAATAGAAATGTCATTCCAATACATTATTTCCTTTCTATTAGCGATAACGATTGTCGAATGTCAACTTGGCTAGGTGGGCTGTTTTATCTTCAAGACGCTTACTAAGCATTAGGATTATAGAAAATCCCCTCACAACAGGTGAGGTCTATGTCCAGCGATGGTCTTCAATAAGGCTATGAGATGATAAAACAATATAATTAATAATATTTATGTATTTACGTTTTTGATGTCTTGTCATTGCCACTGTGAATATACTTATAAAAATTAACAATAACTTTTTAAACGCCATTTTGTTTAAAAATTTTTATGGATATTTATTTAGCTTACATAGCACCGAGTCAAGTATTTATAGACAAAATATGTGCAGCAAATCAGCATTAGCTATATGTGTAAGTAGGTATCATAATTAATTTGTATTTTACACGCGTATAAGGCTTGTGCATATGAAATGGTAATTAATCTTTGGTAATAGTAATTAATGTTCCAATATTTAGGCAATTTCTTTTTAAAGGAACACAAAGCCATGACTGTATGATTTATCGATTTGAATGAATTTATTCATATTATTCATGGTCGTGCTTTTCTAGTAGACCTAGGCGCTATGGAACAGCGAAATCACTCAGAAGCAGGAAACAATCGTGCTCGTATATTCGTGTAGGATACTGGTCAGTAAGGATGGTGCTAAATACAAGTGCATGGGTCTCACACTGCATAGTCATAGTTCCTACGATTTCAAAAAGCATATCGATAAAAATTACATCACGAGACTTGTTACGATATTGATAATAGGTACATCACTAAAGTATGGACATATTCTTTGTGGCGTAGGCGCAGGCGCTGACGTGTTAGTATACCCTACATAGCCTGTAAGCACTAGGTTTGATAATATGGACTAAAGGACAACCTGTCGTTGCCGTGAACGCTGCTCCAACTTCCGCCAAGGGAGTCATAGGAGGGCGGGAACCCATTTACTTCCCCTATTCGTATGATACTAATCCTGAGGAGCAGTAACTGATTACAAAAACTACCAAACACATACGATCATAACTTTATTTACATGGATTATCAGTACAAAGCAATTTACCATTCTTCAAACAGAAACACATATTACAATCTTTCTTCGACGTTACACCTGGTGTACATTTAGTCTCCGAGTTTAAAGATACCATAGACTTCCTCAAAGCCATTTGAAATACCTTATTCAAAACCTTAGGAAGATTAATTTTTAACGTTTCACCAAAGGCTGCTAACGAATCAAGTTTTATTGGTTTAGCTACATTCTTAGCAGATTTGTGAGTTTCTAATCGTTTTGCTGTCGGTACAGTCGGCACATATATCCTCTCGTTCGAACTCTCTTCTTCAACGCCTTTTTTATCATCATCCGATTCATTCTCGTTATTTGTTTCGTTATCTTCTTGATATGGGTTTTGTGTGCTTACAATGTGCCTGACGCGTATAGTCGAGACAACTGCTGGTACATTATGTACAGATTTTTCTTCTTGGGTATCAGAAAAATTCTCTTCTTCATCATTTTCATTGTCGTTTGTTTCGAGCAATTTATTATCTTTATGAACATCATCAGCAATATCATGTTCTGTAGGCTTTTTAATCGGAGTAGATGCAGCTATGTTTGAATGTTTCGCTTTGTGTGAACTAAGTCTCAACACTTTTTGACTATCAGGAAGTAGCTCCATAACATCTTTTATTAAATTTTTACCACATACCACAAAATTATAATTTCCTGATTCAAGATTTTTAGAGTATTGATTGCCAGTATTACAAACTAATCTGTTTTCGTTTACACAAAAGCAAAACTGACAAGCAGCTAATGAGTACCAAGTATTGATTTCACAATTGCCGTAAATACTACTAACTTTATTTGATCTTCTAGAAGTGTCTTCGCATACATTTTTCGTACATTGATCGTTGAGTATTTCGCCAAACGGTCCACAACGGCACACGTTGCAGTCAACCAATACGTAAGAGTTTGGTGCGCATCTTTGTTTTACCACGGTATCTGGTGGCAGTGATTTGAAGATATTGTAGCAATTTTTATGAGGCCATCGTCCGTCCTTAGTACAAATGCAGGATATCAGATTTTGTACGTAGAGCTGATTTGGATGGCAGACTTGTGTTTCATTCAATACTGAAAATTGTTTAATAATATTTATTAATTTTGTGTGCCGGCGATAAAAACAGTGTCACTCAATTTCTACTCATGGATGCTGTGAGAAAAGGGTTGTACCAGAATAATGGACAAAAGCGTTATTCTACTAAAATCTACTATAATCTCCAAGGTATCTGTCAAGCGGGAACATTATGGTGAATCCCTCTTTTTGAAGAAGGAGACCCATGTGCAGCAGTAGACTTTCTCGAGCTGATGATGATGATTAATATTCCACAGAGAATAGACATACGAAACCTCTACTTGTATATTGGGCACTAGACAACGATATACATACATATATAGATAAATCATCACCATCCCCAGTCCATATCGTCTCCACTACAGGGGCACGGACCTCCCCTGATCAGGAGGGGGATTAGGCCGTAGTCTACCGCAATGGCCTAGTGCGGGTTGGTAGACTTCACACACCTATGCGGGCATGCAGGTTTCTTCACGAAGTTTTCCTTCTCCGTTAAGTATATTAGTGTCTACAATGTAGACCGTACATGAATTACATTTAATAACTCAGTGGTACGGGACCGGGATTCGAACCCACGACCCTTCGAACGTAAGCCGTGTCTAAAACCACTACACCACCAATGCATATATAGATAAATACTAATAGATATATAGATAAATATGTCCATGACCCGCGTAGAATTGTACGCGTCATACTGAGTTTGTCCCTACCAGGATTCGAACTCTGTACTCATCGGCACAGAAGGCAGTGTCATTGCCACTGCCAATCAGTCGTCATGGGATGACTTACTGTTTTTAATATTATTGCAATCCAAAGCGGTGCATTCGAAAATAGTCTTTGAGGAGCACACACATCGGCTGCATTCATTTTCCACTACGTCACCAACATGACAGGATTTCAAAGGATGCTGCAAATAATCTGAAACAAGATATTCATCATCATCATCGCCCGGGGAGGTCCACTGCTGGATTTAACACTCCTCCTTATAAAATGAGGTATTTGACATAATCTCCACCCTTGACAGTTGTCTTGGAGATCGCAGTAGATTATGATTGAATAACAGGATAACGATGCTGCACGTTATCCCGGTACTACCCTTAGCTGGTTCTCACAAGACCCACCGGAAGATATGGACTCACGCTATTATAAAACAGGCGCAATACAGCAAGAAATAAACGAGATATTATTCGACGAATATAATATCTATTTTAATGCCATCGATTAGACCAGTTAAATTTTTAAAATAATTCCTAATTTCATTAAAACAAGACTGACACACGAATCATGAGCCCAAAAAACAGCGGCAAATTCAAAAAATTCAGCTTCAGCTCTGGCACTACTGAATATAGTAGGGAAAATACATATTGATACCTGAATTTACATCACGGATTAACCATTAATTATTAATATCGTTTTATACGAGTATCATAAATTTTTTAATATATATTATGAATAAATAATAGTTTAAAAAACTAAAATAATAAGCTTTATAAGAAAACCGAACTAAAAAATGAAAAAAAAAATAATTTTACAATCAAAAGCGTGGGGTGCTTTTTATGACTTACGTTTTTTTTTGGAAACTTTACATTTGGCAATATCTGTTTATTATCAAATATATTAATTGATATAGTGTACCCCACGCTTTTGATTGTAAAATTATTTTTTATTTTTCAGTTCGGTTTTCTTATAAAGCGTGTTGTTTTAGTTTTTTTTAATTATTATTTATTTTTCATTTTTTAGTTCGATTTTTTTTAATATCCTGATGATCCTGGCCAGGATCTTCTAATATTATACGAACGTCACAGTGAAAGTTTATAGAATTGGCCGGTAAGAAAATTTGTCTATGAAAAATTCATTTAAATGTCAAATAAAGAACTATCTGGAAAGCTGTTGATGTATATTGAATTCATATGCAATTTTTTTTAACAAATTGGCGACAATTTACACCCTTATTTCCTAAAGTGGTTCAGGTGGACCCCAGGGGTCCACTGGAGATACGACGGAGGGTCTTCCTTTTTTCCGATACTGCCACTCCTGGCACACTTCGACCTATAGCTGGTGATATCACGACGTGATCATTGAACGTTTTCATCAAAATCATAGTTGATCATCATTCATCACCATAAACTTATATAAAGCGCACCTACCCATAGAGGACGCCACAATATTAACATAAATCGACAAAAGTACGTAAAATAACCACATATTTGTTCAGAAATGAACGAAAAGAAAATCTCAAACAATAAAAATTACAATCCAATTAATAACAATTTGATTTCATGATATTTTTTTTTCATTGTGATTAATTCATGATTAAATATTAAATAATATTAGCATCGTGAGGTCTCAGCATTATAATACTTCTTGTTTTCGAAATGAGAGCTGCTGTTGGCCCTGAGGCCTTTACAGCGTCACCGGACGAGGTGGCGAGCACGGAGTGCGCTCCAGCCTAGCCTTTACGGGTGAGAAGTGGGGCGGCTAGCGCGAGGGCACCTCGAGAGGGTCTCGAGCCTCGGCTTAGACAATCGCTGTAAGGTGGTTCATCGGGGCTGCGGGCTTCGGTAAGGAGGCAGAACGCGGGGTGGGACAGGGTTTCATCCACCAACGTCCGTGGAGTCGCTGTCTGAAGGACACATAATAGCGTCACTCTTCGTTCGTCTCTTCTCGTGGGTGCTGTGAGACCCAGCTGAGGGATGTACCAGGACAACAGGCAGGAGCATTATCCTGTTACATACATACATACATACACTCACGCCGATAACCCGTAAGGGTAGGCAGAGACCATAGTACATACTACATACATACATATAGTCAACGCCTGTTTCCCATTGGGGTAGACAGAGACCACTTCCTTCCACCTGCTACGATCGTTTGGTGTAGCAAAGTGGCTATCCGCAGCCCACATTTCGCCTCTGCGGGCAATGAGACGTGTCGGGTGGCGAACCACGACGCGATTATCCTGTTATCCAATCAAAATGTACTGCGATCTTCAAACGCTTGTCAAGCGTGGAGATTATGTTAAATCCCTCTTTTTTCAGGAAGTGTGATCTCCAAGACACCTACTAGGCGTGCAGATTATGGCAAATCGCTCTTTTTTAAGGAAGAGGCTAGAAGAAGGCCGTTGTCCAGCAGTGGTCTTCTACAATCTGATGATGATGAGCTCGATGATATCAAAATTATACAATAAATTCATACGAGCATATTATCTTTATTGAGAAATGTAGGACGAACTTCCACACAGACATCGAGTTCATTCTTAAAGCAGTGCTCTTCCACGATGAACCTTCCCTGTTCGCATTGGCAGATGAAGCAGTCGTCTTCCACTCGGCCGGGCGTCTCGCAGCCGTAGAACGTGTGGTTGTGGGGTGCGCCAACCAGCTCGTGGCTCAGGGTTGTGTTGGCAAAAGACAGTGCAGCTGTGATGTTTGTTCCGTTTTCTGAACATAATACATTATCCGTACAAAGAGAAAGAAAGTATTCACATTTATTCAGGACTAGCTTTTGCCCGCGGTTCCGCCGGCGTGAATGTCGATTTTCCGCTACATGGGAAATCCTGAAACAATCATATATTTATATAAAAAGCATATAACCACTTTTACTTGAAGTCTCGTACCTTAACGATGGCTACTAAAACAGGGATCAAGCTGTATCTTCAATTCTACTGAGCTGATTTTGATGAAACATGCCGCAGTATTTAAGTCGGAATAATACTGTTTAGACTGCAATAGTTTAACCAAAATCTACCCGCTGGTTTTTGCGTGAAGCCTGAATAAACAAACAAACAAACATCGACGGATTTTGTTTCAGAAGCCCTTAGTCGATCTTAGTACATAGTTTGTTTTTAAGTATCTTTGATTTTTGAAAATTTGGCATTTAATAATTTTATAATAGTATATAGATTAGTATTTATCTATATAAGTATATCATTGTCTAGTAGGTACCCAAGAGACAGGGAATCCTAAATCCTAGATCAAGTTGTGAGAAAAAATGAGTCCACAATGACCATTATCTTATTATACGCCTGTCCGATAGCAAAGTGCAATCCACAAACGAAACAAGCAAACACAAAAAGATGACTAAATCTATATACATACTAATATTATAATATAAAGAGCTAAATGTTTGTTTGTAAGTTTGTATGTTGGGGGTAATCTCTGGAACTAATGATCCATTCCTAAAAGTTCCTTCAGTGGTAGACAACTACATTATTCCTGAGTGCTATAACCCTATAGCACTCAGGAATAATATACCATTATCAGGAATTATGTATTAATTTATACCCATAAATTATATTTATACCGTGCATATTGGCCGAGCTATCACAATGTTTGTCTAGCAGAAAGCATTTTGGCGCACATCCAGGAGGGTTTTCGAGTAGATAAAAGTCCACATTAGCTAGTATACGATATAATAGCTTTTATGGAAAAAAACGAATTGTTATTATCATCCTATATAATTATTAGTATTTCAATTTTTATTCAAGAAACCTCAAAAATTCCGTGATAAAATTAGTCTATAATATTCTCCGAGAAGTCTGTCAATGGAAGCCCCATCGAAATCGGTTCAGTCGTTTCAGAGATTAACTCGAATAAACAAACAGACAAAGATGAAAAATTTAAAACGCTTAAAAATGATTTATTTTGAAATCACATCGATCAAAAATTCAATATCGTTATGATCGGCCCGTGGAATTACATTACTGCACATAATTTAATAAGTGAATTGCAGAATATTGAATAAGAGGATTACGCTGCTGCCCATTATCCTGGTTCTTAGCTGGTCCCGAGTTCGAACCCTGGACCTTCGGTACCAACAGCAATATGTGCGACTCTCATCGCGTTACACCCATTTCAGTAAATATTTTTTAGTAAAAGTATTTTCGCTCTGACATGAACAAAGTATTTGTTCTTGAGCAATATTTCCTGCCCACTCTCCTGCTTCCTCTAATTACTCTTATAAGGCCTTTCCGTCGGCTTTTTAACTGTAAAAGTATATTTACCTTTGTCCGATATCCTGCCCATGGGTAAATAGTTGAAGCCCGGGTAGGCTTGCTCGCAGTATATTTACCTTTGTCGGATCTCCTGCTCATGGGTAAATAGTTGAAGCCCGGGTAGGCTTGCTCGCAGTATATTTACCTTTGTCGGATCTCCTGCCCATGGGTAAATAGTTGAAGCCCGGGTAGGCTTGCTCGCAGTACTGGCCGTAAGGCAACGGACGACAAAAGAAGTTGATGTTCCCCATGTAGGGGCAGATGCACTGACGACACCTGAACACGTCACATACATCATCATTATATCATCCCACAGACGTCCACTGCTGGACATAGGCCTCCTCAAATGATCGCCACAGGGAGAAACCATGAACCGCCTGATCCACTCATTATTTTCTAGCTTTTGCCCGCGGCTCTGCCCATGTGAATGTCAGTTTTCCCCAACATGGGAAATCTGGAAACAATCACAGATTATAAAAATAATTATAATCATAGATTATATAAATTTATTATATTATATATAAAAGGCCTTAGAACCACTTTTACTTGAGCTCTCGTATCTTCACGGTGGCTACTAAAACAGGGACCAAGCTGTATCTTCAATTTTACGTGAATTTTTGCGTAAGCTCGAACAAACAAACAAACAAAGATTAACGGACTTGGTTTTAGAATCTCTTAATTACACGACCTAATTTTAAATATCTTTGATTTACAAAATTTGACATTTAACAATTTTATAACAATAATAGATAATTACGAAAATGTCTTTGTTGGTTTGTTTTTATTTTACATATAAATTGAATATCTTTCAAGATTTTACAAGGATAGTTAAAAGGCCAAAAAGTGATAGGACACTTCTTGTACGGATACTTTGGGACCAATAGCTTTCACCCTGGCATAATCCTGACATTGGTTAGGTTCTGGTATATTTGCCCGTTTCCCGCGGGGGCGAAAAGTGGGCTACGGATAGGTACTTTGCTAGTAGCAAGTGATAAGAAATGGTCTCCAAGTACCCCAATTCTTCAGTAGTATTGTGGTCAGTATCCTCGTCTGTCTCGCTAGAGACCGGGGTTCGATTCTCCGCCAGAGACGAAGGGAAAAGGCGTGATTATATGTATGTATCTACAATCGAATAAATACGAATATACTAGGTACCTGATCCACCATATTCCTTATTTACCTGATGGTGTACATGGAGCCAGGAGTGCACTGCTTCCTCTCCGAGCTGTCGGCTAGGCTGACCGTCATACAGTGTTCATTCTGTCGCTTAGTGGGCATGTTTTCTACTTTCTCCAATTTTTCTTCAGCAGTAGGTGATGCCTGAAGATGGGAATTTCGAAGATGCATTTTTTTTTTTCATTTCTTACTTTTTTAAAACGTGTTAATTAATCTTCATTCATTGCTCTGGCATATAGCTCGCCGAACCAACGGACCTTAGAGGTCCTAAGTGTTAGTGGTGACCCCGAACCGGAAGGCGTAGTGCACGTCGAACCACATAGTGACGACTGATTGGCACAATAGACAGTGACTCTACTTTCTGTGCCAATGAGATCCGGGTTCTAATCCGGGTAGGAACAAACTTGGTGTGTTGAGTACAAATGTTTGTAACCGAGTCATGGACGTATTTATCTATTTATGTATAGTACATAAATAGATAAATACGTCCATGACTCGGTTACAAACTTTCATCTATATAAGTAAAAATATCGTTGTACTAGTATGTGTACTAGGGTTCAACATATATGTTATATGTTGAATCCTAGTATGTAAATCAATATTTTTTTTTAAAGACACATTAGGATTGAATTCCTGTATCGCGGGGACTTTACAAACGTTCAAATAACGGAAACACAGAGCACCCGGATTCAGAACAACAATTTGTGGTTCACACAAAGTTGTTGATCCCGTTCCTAAACTCTTTTACCTATCGATTTTGCGTAGAATAACTACTTAACTAATATTGTATTTATCCAAATTTATCGATTTATAATAATTCTAATGTGTTTCTGACAGCGCGGCAGCGGGTAGCGCTGCTCGCTTCGAAAAATTTAAATTTCTTATTGTAATGTAAATGTAAACTTCTTTCCGCCTGCGTGAATGTCGGTTTTCTGCTATACAGGAAGTCCCGAATCAATCATAGATTTATATAAAAAAGCAAGTAACCGCTTTCACTTGAGCTCTCGCACCTTAACAGTGGCTACTAAAACAGGGATCAAGCTAAATCTTCAATTCTATTGGACCGTCGGAAGACCTTTAAGACTGTAATAGTTTAACCAAAATCTACCAGCTAGTGTTTGTGTGAAGCTCGAACAAACAAACAAACATCGACGGATTTGGTTTCAGAAGCCCGTATTAGTCGATCTGAGTAATTTGTTTTTAAATATTTTTGATTTTTAAAAATTTGACATTTAACAAGTTTATAGATAGGTTTCAGATAAAGAAACTTACGCTGATCTGTAAATTCTGGTCGCACAGCATATCAGTACATGTTGCGTACTCTCTGAGTCCCATCTCAGGGCATACGCAAACATTGCACCCAACCTCAAACTCCTCCCCCGGAAAACACAACTCCAAACTCCTTATCGTGGTTTCAGCCTCTTGATTTTCATATAAATTCTGCGATAACTCAAATATTTTCTTCCACGGCGTATCTTTATCAGGACACGTTCTATTCGTGCATATTCTATCTACCTTATTACCATTAGGTGGGCATACACAGATATTGCATTCATCGCTGAATAGTACTCCTGGCACGCATGATTCAGTTCTCAATAAGTTGCCTTCGCAATGAATTTTTGTACATTTGTCTAAGTTCTTTATACCGTCAGCGGGGCAGAAGCATATATTGCAGTCTAATAAATAATAGATCGAAGGTTCACAGGTAAAGTCATGGGTGGATGTCATTTGATGTTCGCTACACTTGCTTTTTGTACAAACTCTATCCTTAGTTGTGCCACTTTCTCCACAAATGCAGAAGTTGCATTCTACTGTATAAACTGAACCGGGAACACATGTCTCAGAAATTTTTGACGCCATACTCGACCGAGATTTGTGAATCTCCTGAATCAGTTTTTTCGTTTTACAGTCGTCGTATGTACACCATTTTGGATTGAGTTTGCCATTTTTAATGCAGAAGCACGAGTTACATCCGAATTCGATATACGTATTGGGCTCACAGGGTATATTATAATCAATTGCATAGGACACTCCTGTTATAGAATTTGGAGGCTTATTGGTGCTAGTATCGTCGATAGTAGAAACGCATAGCTTAAAATTTGTATAGCCATTTTCTGGACATATACAATATCTATTTTGGTCTAGAAATACAGAATTTGGTTCACACCTTTCGAAACTTGTTATGCTTTTTATTGCATTTCGATCTATTAGGTTCGTTTTTTCTTGTAGAATAGAATCTAATATTTGAAGTTTGTTTTGAATTGTACATACTTCGGTACAGTACTTCAAAAATGTAAACCCATTTGAGCTACAAAAACATTCTGTGCATGATGGCACCATTTCACCTGGGCGGCAATTGTTCGTAGCTAAATCGTAATTGTAATCATTAACTTTTAAACATTCCAGTTCAAGACAGGCCTGTTTATCGACTACTCCTTGTAAATTACATTCACAATAATAACATCTTGGTTTTGTAAACTTATTAGTTGCGCATCTATAAGTCATACTTCTCAAAGACTCCAAAAGTTCAACTCTTGGGGTACTGTTGCAAATAGATTTAGAACACAAATTATTATCTCGTATACCACTATCAGGACATCTACAAATATTACAATCCAATCTGTAAAACGTTCTTGGGATACATCTATTAATGGCTTCAGAATTATCGCGACAGGTTTCAATGCACTTGTTTTTCACGAAATATCCGTCATCAGAACATACGCAATGTAGACATGTGAATATATACGTTACTTTAGGTATGCAAACATTTTTTAAAATCACCTCTAACGATAAAGGTCCTTTCAAGAAACATGAAGAGTCTGTAGCGCACCGGGCTTCAGACATTTTTCCCGATGCAGGACATACACATAAACTACAATTTCTGTAATAAGATTTGAAAGGTGAGCACCACTGTTCTGTATCGGTATTTAATACTGTTTTATTTCTTAACGCATTTTCATTACATTGCACGTTAGTACATAATAATTTTCCATTCTCTTGACATATGCACTGGCTACACTCTTCCCAAATAATCTCACCTGGTTTACAAGCATCCTTACTTCCGATGCTCTGGCAGGAACTTTCGGACCATCGACCAATGCCGTTGCAGTAACAAAGGCGGCCATTTATCAAGAACTGAGTGTTGGGGACACACGTGTCTATTGGCAAATATTAAAAATATAATATATTCAATAAAATAATTATGATATATCGTGGTGAATTACGTGGATTAAAATGTAATCATCGAATTATGACTTAAGTCATAATTACATTAGCTTCAATTATTACATAATTTTAAAAGAAGGAAAACTTAAACTATATTATTTCTAGGTAATGTCAAATAAGTATTATTGCTGCTTCTTAAACATTAACGATGGATGAATGTCGATCGAAGATAAGGAAGTCATTATTTGAATCAAATAAAATTTTATAAAAAAAAACAGTTTACAGTTGCCAAATATAAGAATTCTCGTCATAATCGGCAAACGTGATTTGACAGAACACATTAAAAGTCTTTACATTACAGTGGTTAAGAGATTCTTCTGGAAGAGTGATTAGTAATAGCTACGCTCTACTTAGGAGACACTTTGATTTAAACTTACGGAGTGTAGATACACAAAGCGATATTCTTGTTAAGAATGTTAGAAATAAAATTAACATATTTCAACAAATATGTTGCAACATTTGTTTGGAATAAATATTAAAATAAATTAACGTGTTAATTTCATGCACGCAAAGCGTGCTAATCAATAAATCATATGATATCGAGTGTTACGTTTCATTAAGTGTATTTTTACTGTTTGAAATGGTTATGATTGAACGATTTTGTGACTGGTTCGCTGAAGTTAAAATCAAGAATTAATAATTGAATCGCCTACCCAAGTAATCATAAAATTCTGGTTCATATATTTATAGTACACAAAGGTTTCAATGTCAGATAGAGTTAATCGTTTTTTTTTCCAGGACAAGTCGCAGATAGTTCTTGTACCGCAAATACATGAAGTATCTGGGCCTCGTCTCAGACAGTCGTTATAGCTTTCAAGAGCACTTGAAACGCTTAGTAGCCAGTCCCCCTAGCCAAGTTGACATTCGACAATTGTTATCGCTAATAGAAACGAAAAAAATGTATTGGAATG
>WUAW01011254.1:15138-30117 GCA_017165845.1 Thaumetopoea pityocampa | reverse complement strand
ATTGATATGATTTACAAAATGGGTATAATCCAATTTTAAACTAAAACGCTTCTTCTGATAAATTGCAAAAAATTAATTACGTCATTGTTCTATTGGATGAGCGATATGTCTACTAAAATTTTATTATTATTTCAAATAAATTTATAACATTATTCTCAATTATTTTATTTGCGGCGCTGCTGCTAAATAAATTCAAATTGATATAATCTAAAAGGCTAAGAAAACATTGTAACATTTGACTAGTTAAAATTGTCATTGAATTGTTTCGAATTTGACCTTACCGGATCGACAACTCGTGCTGTTAAATGGTAACAAAACTGGATTGCGAAACGACTGGCGGTTGTTCGAAATTTGAAAATTGCCCGTCATTATTTGACGTCGTTGGACAGACATAATTGCGGTGCACACCACAGGGCTGACAACACTGAGACACACATTGGTGCATACTAAGCACACTGTACATATGTACACTTATATTTGAACGCTTATAGAGTCATAATTGCTTTATATTTATAAAATTAAATCAATTGTCCAACAATTGTCGCTCAACAGCTTTTACATTGAGGTTGATGTTAAAATTTGAAGAGCCCCTTACTTTTTTTATTATTTTGTAATCATCATCATCATTTCAGCCCGTAGCTGTCCACTGGTTAACATAGGCCTCTCCAATCGAATTCCAGTGCGACCGGTCCATAGCCACCTGCATCCAGCGAGACCCAGCGATCCTTATTTTGTAAAGGCAAATTTAATGCCAGAAGCATTATCTGCCAGTCTACCTCTGGGTAGTTGTCAGTGGTAGCTGACATAATAAAGTTAATTATTTGAGATAATTTTAGTGATAATTCTTGTAAAAGGCCATATTTATGTTATTGTGAGAAAAAAAATTGTTAAATGATTGTGTTTAATAATGTGCTATCTGTGCTGCATCTCGCAACGTTCGTCCGCGGATGTCCGGTTAACGTACCTACTAATGTCGCGAAACCACAAAGGAACAAAGGGACCACGCCCAAGGCAATCAGGATGTACAACATTACTAGAGCAGAAATGACAAAAGGATTGAATTTTCGCTATAGGGCTAAAAGATAGTTAATCCGCTGCAGATTGTGCGTGCTGATTGCTGCTTATAATCAATGCAGCATGAAAAATTGTACAATTAATCCACCAATAAGCAATAACATTGAACTGTAGTATTGATTACATACTTACTACTATTAATATTGCGTACTATTGAATTACTGATGAAATTAATGAAAATATTATCTCTTTGCTTACATGTAAAAAAGTTTCCTATTTAAAATTTTTGTTGTTAATTGACAGACAGGGAGTTTTTCCTCAGAGTTTTGGTGGCAACTCGAGTGAAGTGTCATTTGAAGTTTTATTTTAACGTTTTATATTAGGTTATTGTGATGTTTAATATATAAATTTGATGTTCTTTTTTGCATTAATCGACAATAATAGTGAACAATATTGAAACGTTGGAATAAAACTGTGACTTACATAGCAAAGTGACCGTATTTTTTCAAGGCAATAAGTCTGCGGAAACTCATATTCAGTTTGTATGGTAATCATCAAAACTCTCAAAAAGCAATAAAATGAGATACATAAGCATTTTATTGACTTGTGAAAATAATATAACTACGACTGATAAGGTTATATGGGCTTAGATTATTTTGCCTTCCCTTTAAAAGGAAAACCTAAAAAGGAGTTTTGGCGCCAAATCGAGTAAGTGAAGTGTCATGAGTTTTGGCTGCAATCCGAGTGAAGCGTCACTTAATGTTTTATTTCAACGTTTTATATTAGTTTATTGTGATGTTTAATATATAAATTTAGTGTTGTTTTGTGTGTTAGTCGTCAATGATCGTGAACAATATTGGAACATTGGAATAAAACTGTGACTAACATAGCAAAATTACCGCATTTTTTTAAGACAAAATGTATACGGAATCTCATGTTCAGTCAATATGGTAATCGTCAAAACTCCCAAGAAGCAATAAAATGAGATACATCAGCATTTTAATGACTTATGAAAATAATATAACTGCGACAGACAAGACTGTATGGGCTTAGATCCTTTTGCCTTTCCTTTAAAAGGAAAAACTAAAAAGGAGTTATGGCGCCATATCGACACTCCAGTGTCACCTAAACTTTTATTTTAATGTACGTTTGATACGTAAATTCGGTAATATTTTGTATATCAATCTACAATAATTGTGAAAAATATTTAAAAACTGCAAAAAACTATTACTAACATTGCAAATGACCATGTTTTTTCAAGGCGGCAACATTCACCAAAGTAATGTTGAAATCGTCATATTGATATCAAAACTCCCTAGAAGCAATAAGATGTGAAACACTGGCATTATTGTTAAAATGAAGAAAAGTTAATTGAAATGGAGACTTGATTTAACGAACATGATAAATTATTTCCAGCCAATGAAACATGAAAAAATAGTTTTTTCCGGCAAACCTTAGAGTGTAAAAATATTAGAGATTAGAAGGAGTATAGGATCTATCATAGTATACTAGTTACAGAAGCATACATATACATACATATATACAAATACCGAAACACACTAAAATATATATACATACATACAACCACGCCTTTTTCCCTGGTTCTCCGACGGGGAATTGAACCCCGGTCTCCCGCGTGATCGGTGGGGATACTGTCCGCTATACTACCAAAGAATTATGGTAGGCAGAAACCACTTTTTTCCACTTTCTACGAGCATTAGTGGCTATCTATAACCCACTTTTCTCCCCGTGGGAAACGAGACGTATCGGGTGACGAACCACAAAGCTTCGACATTTTTATAAGATTTAAAAGTGTTTAAGTTCCTCATTGCGTTCCCATAAAAAGGAAGGGGAGCAAGGAATATGGAATTTGGGTAAAGGACTATAGGATATTGGATAATAATATCTCGGAAGTAGGGAGAGACAGTAGTAACTCAGGGGGCCGGGGTCACTTACCCGTATACTTAAGTCTATTTGCCGAACAGGCTAAAAGACTAAGTACTCCCGGACCTGAAAAATATATTAAAATATATACATAAATATATAATTTTGAGAGAACGTGTTCCTTAACTATTTTTCTGAAAACACTCACAGAAGAGCTATCCCAAACATGCGAATGCGGAAGCGAGTTCCATAGCCGTATCGCACGCACAGTACATGTCTCACTGTAACCACTAGATTTGTGGTGCAGGGTACGCAAAAGAAGAGAACTTGTGCAGCAGGGTTCTCCCTTGGAGAACTCAAAATATTCCTAGAGGTGAATTCAAATTGTAAAGAATAGAATAAAGAAAAGACAGATCATGAGCATCTCGACGATCCCGAACAGGTATCCACTTTAGACGTTTCCAAAACTCCGACACATGGTCGTAATTTCGGAGAACAGAAATAAAACAAATACATAAATTCTATTACATACATACAGTCAATCTGACGGTATATGACGGTATAATAATTAGGATCGAAGAATCGGAATAAAGATAAAAAATCGTGTTTAAATGTTATTTAAACTTGTATTTAACGCGGGTTTAAGAGAAAAAGACCCTCTATTTAGAGATAGACAAAAGATGAAATAACAACAAAATGATTTATTATAAGGTTTTTCAAAATATAAATATGTTTGTCGCATATATGTTATGTCACTTGGATTTGCCGTTTCTACAATACTTATCTATCTAGAATATAGTCTTCTGTCTACGAAACCCCCCAGGATGTTAAATGTAGCAACCATTACGCCGAATAATATTTTCATTAATTTCATCAGTAAAAATACGTTAATTATAAATCACTCAATAACTGGAAAAACAACATTGTTCGTATCTTAATGAAAACATAACAACTCTCGTTGTTAAATCATTTGAATACACTATTGTTTGCGTTTAATTAAAAAACAATGTTTGGTAGATCCCTCTTGATTACAGCTGGTTTATAGCTGTTAACAATATGATAAGTGCGATGTAATAACAAGTATTTCTGATCATGCAACACTGTTGTGTAAAATTTTTATATACAAATACATGTGTAAATATTTAACATCGATTGCAAGAGTTTAAAGTGTGTTTGAAAACTTGTATGAGTACTTAGTTATGAGAAAGTACCTGACGTTTAAATACATACTGAGTATATGCCACCTTTAAAAAACAAGGTTTATCCAAACGGATACGACTATGGGACCTTCAGAAAACTACACTTTTTTCAAAGGCCGGCAACCCATCCGCGATTCCTCTAGTGTTGCGGGTGTCTTAACGGCAGCTGTGATCACCTACAATCAGGTGACACGTTTGCACGCTTGTAGCCTCTTATATATGTAAAAAAAATACAATTGTCTCTCATAAACTGTTCACTGCACTTTTCTGATCATACCAAAAAAATAAAACGACGCAAATCTTGCATTGAATATCGTGTGAAATCTTAACTCCTATTATACCTACCTTGGGAACACGTCACTCCAAAATTATCCATTGTCCTTATAACTCTTGTCCTAAGTGATAAGTAACTAACACTATGTTTTTATAGTTGACACAAAGCAATTCCCAACAAATAAGTATTTATGACTTGTGGGAAGTTGCATTTAGCACCGTCGATATGGCATTAGGGTGACTTTTGTTATTCGGAGGTCTCACGGCCGACTCATTTAACTTCATGTTCTCACACTCAACACTCGAAATTAATTAAAGGCACTTGGTTTTTACATTGTTAAAGGCACTAAACTCGAGAGATACAATGGCAACTCGGATATACAAGCATGCGTGGCTATAGAACAACGAGTAGAAAAACACTTCCTTATAACTTCACGAATCAACCCGCCAGCGGTTAACGCTGCTGTTCAGGAAAAGAGCTCTATATTCGGATCTCCTCTATTGGGGTTATGGAGTCAGACAGAAGTTGCACCATATTCAAACACACCAAAGCCACATTTATGGAGAGCAAATCTCTAAGTCAATATCAGGGCATGGCCGTTATACACGAACAAGCACGTCACACTACAACTGTGATAAAAAGCAAAAGCTGCCGCGTCGGGCACGACATGGCTACGGACATTAGCGCCCAAAATTAAACTCCACTTTGGCACATGGAACATTGACTTCCTCAATAGTCGCTAACGAAAACTATCAAACGTGCTCCAACGATATCGGATTCAATGTCTTCAAGAAGACTACAAGTTATATTTTTGAGGTATTTGTAGTAGAAATTTTAGGGTCTTGCGAAGTAGAAGCTCTCAAAATCTCCAAAGAGATTGCAGCCCGCCTGGTCAGCACAACAGGCGATCAGAACGCTGGCCGCTATTTAGCTCAACGTTTAGCGATAGCTATACAACGAGGGGCGGTCGGCGTAATGGGCACCCACCGACCGACAACAGTGCACCCTTCTTAGAATATATATAGCTTTTTAATTATTGTTTTATTCTTACTATCTGTATGTAATGTAAATATAAATAGTTACATGATATCGGACAAAGACCGACTGACATATATCGGGTCATCCTCGGGTAATATCAGTAGATGGTAGTGCAGTCTGAATAGATCCACCATTGCTTTTTAAGCCGATCCAGCAACCGGCTAATGGAGATAAGAGTGAGGGTGCTGATTGATGGTGTTACCAACATAATCAGCACTTCTGGAATTTGTTTGAGGAATTCGGAACCGCATATATACCACACGCCAAATATATATTTGCCGGATCTTAAAAGACGTATACGATCATGGACTTTGTATGTTATCACTATAGATACGATTATATTATTAAATGAACTCTGACTGGAAATCCTCTGACTGCCACTGTGAGACAAGCCGAGGACATACTAGTCTATAGTATGACAATAGTTAGTTAATAATATACTTCAAATCAAATCTTTCAAAATGGCCATGACATTTGTAATTGAAGAGCACGTAAAAAGAGATTGTTAAAAATGGTCGTATTGTAGTCGGGTTTTTATTGTATAACATTTATTATTATTTAAATTAACTTCCTTGAAGATTGCACTGCACATACATACAGCGACAGTTAAATTACGGTATTCCACTGTTTTAATTGAAAGAGCTCGTCGTGAATTTGTAGAGTCGGCCAGCACCGTCTGCCGGTGCATGTCTGCGCGATTTAATTGTGATAAGAGGGCGGCGTTTCGCGTGGGAGTCGAGCAGCGGCGCATGACGTCACGCGGAGTAATTACAGAGTCTTGCGTACATCCGGAGCCCGGAGTCCGGACACACACCCTTTCTTTCAACACTCAAGCACTGAACATAAACACGCGAACTACACTACATGCCAAGTAAAGGCAAACTGTTTGTAGAAAACTGCGTAATACATTAGCAGTCTTATACAGAGAATATAGTGTGTACATTCATAATCACCATCAACCCGCAGACACCCACTCCTAGATGCAGACTTACCCCTTATTGCGCCGCAATAGAAACAGTTTTCAGCATTTTGCGTCCAAGGTTTAATGGTACCAAAATGATAATATTGTACTAGCTGTTCCCTGCGGCTTCGCTAGCGTGTTGTTTTTTAATTTTTAGTTTTAATTACCGTAGTATCTTTAGGTAAACGACGTTTGCGATGTTCCCTTTTGGCGCTAAATTTACAAAATTCACCCTTTTTGAGGTGAAATTTTGAAAAACGCTAAAATATGTGTACATTTATTTCTAACCAGAAGCAGGTATATGAATTTTTGTGCTTCTTCATTCAATAGTGACCTTCTCATATAAACTTACAACTCCTAATTCACCTTTTTAAACAAGTTTTTGATTTGGTCAAGATAGGTATTTCTTGCGCACCCTCTTTAGGTACTCTTGAAATGCTTCCACTCACATTTGCCTGGTATATTCATTTCGTCATTCGAGTCTTACTCATTCTTTCCAAACCATTGAAAAAGATGAGTGAGACCAATGATCATACCATTAGAACATTACTTTCACGATCCTTGTCACCACATGATACTTCAACTTACATTTTTATTTATTTATTATTCAACTAATACATACTACAAAAATACATCACTTCAGATGTCACTGTCAGAAACACCTTAGAAGTCGGTGAATTTGCATAAATTCAATGTTAGTTAAGTAGGAGGTCTTCCCAAAACCGAAAAATATGGCCAATTAGTCAAAGACAGAAGTTCCCAGACATTTTTTCTTATAGAACACTTTCAAAATTTAGGTGGTTCCGGTGGACCCCCTGCAGCTACATTTCTACCATATTCCCAAAACTCGACAAAAAAATGTTAAGATTAGATCTAACTATGGAAATTTGCGTTCGCCAACGTAGACCTCCCGGGAGTCCACCTGGACCACTTTGGGAACTAAGGGTCTAAGAGTTAAAAAAAATTGGAAAGCTCTGCCCTAGGCACTGCACATTCGAATTTACATAAACTAATGCAGGTTTTTTAGTTTCGTATGTCATACGAAAAAGACAAAATTTGGAAGGTGAAATATTTTAATTTTAGTATATTTATTATAGAATTATTGTTAATATATTTATTTTGGAATTATTTTTCACTATCAAGATCGTGTCTGTAGTCATCTCCGTAAGCATCGACTGTGCTCACCATGGCCACCTGCCTTCCGAAGAAATTTTTTTTCGGGGAAGCCATGGAAATATCGGTGTGTTCGGCCAGAAATCGAAACTTAAAGCCAAACCTACTATACCGTCATGACGGTCACTACAATACCTTGTGTTTATACAATCCTATCCATACAAAGGTTATCTGGAAAAAATCGCAGTTTGCGATAAGACCTCTCTGTGTACACGTTACTTAATTTTAATATAATACTTTACTTAAATATTTTAAACTAGTGTGCAATGAAAGGGTATTCTGTTCTACAATTACAAATATAGAGTGTAGAAATAATACAGACCAAAGTTAAAAAGATACCACTGACAGAAAAATCCCAACGAGATTTAAAAAGTGAATTACAAGTGTGTTCTAAAATAGTACCATAGACATCTATTTTGATGATGGCAACTGCAACATGATAGCTCACTGGCAGTGAATCGAATATATCTTACACAGCAGACGCTGATCATAACGAGTGGAAACAACGTGCAGAAATGACTTTATTAGTTTGTTATAAAACGATCCATCCAGTTTATTGATTTATGCTGTTCTTAAATATCACACTTTAACATCACTTCGGAGTATTCTTAAGATGTAATTTGATGCCGCCTTTACTAATATTAATTTTAAAAAAAGACTGATTGCCACAGAGTACTGAAGTGATGAATTTGAAAACTGAAAACCCTGAAAAGGTTCCTTGTGTAACTGAAACTTTTTTAATTTTTAAGTTTAAAATTGTACTGATGAAGCCATAGTCAAGAATAGCCATTGTTAGCGATTTCCTTCGCATCAATGTAACTATATTGTTTCGAAAACATTATTCAACATGCATCAACATTACACAACATCATTACACAATATGCGAGTTTAATACGACTTACTATAAAAATTTTAAGAACTTTGAATTCGACTACTAACAAAAAAAAATCGATTTTTTTTCTCGACTCTAGAAAAAACAAGTAACTAAAAAGCACTCACAAATGCATACATATATAGTTATACATATTTACTTATACATATGTACTTACATATGTACTTACATATGTGTACTTCCTTTTTTTTCTAGTAATTATATAATTAGTTGTATAAATAAAACTAAATAGCCATTTTCGGGATTGATTGTGAACAACATCTAATTGCTATTACCAAATTAATAGTTCATAGGTGATGTTCAGAAATGAATAGACTGTTAGTACCGAACAAATTCGACCGATTTATCTTAAAAATAATTTTGGTAGATTTTTATTTTTTATATCCTCCATATTAAATTCGCGGTAACGTCATATTGTCTAATGGCACTCGGAATATTAAGACACATCATATGATAGCTGATTTGTAAATCAGTCCAGTAGTTTTTGAGTTATGATCGAACAATTTAGCCGTAGTCGGTTAGTAAAAAGCGAGACATTCGCTGATAAAATCGCAAGTGTGCACACTTGTATAAAAACCATAGATAATAATTTTATACGGAATTAAAGTAAGTGGTTAATTCAGCAACGGTAGTGCTGATCTTATGAGAAAGAAAAATGTACCGGAGTATTATTTACATATAAATAATTCTACAACGACAAGAGATAAGTGAATTCGCATAAATAAGATGATTACACATTATCATTATTGCACATACGGGGTGCAACCGGTCTTATAGACTCGGAAATCGATTACAGACACGGTGTGCAATCGATTTCCGATCTCGAATGGATTGAGATTCGACCAATATCTAGTACTATGACGCAAAATATATTGCACTAATGTCTCTCTCAGTGCATTATATAATTTCAATGGTGACATCCAAAACACTTACAATACCCAATTAGACGTATCTTCCAAATAATAAATACTAAATTAACAGTGTGTCCTGAACATATCATTATATCGGCGGTAGGAAATGGGGATTTATAACACCATATAACCTATAATTATTAATAATTTATTCATAGAAAAATGTTAGCAATTGTACCGACTGGCTTTGTATTCAATGATGACGTGGGTTTCATGCGCAGTGGGAGTAGTATTATTGATAATATTAAGGTACCTACCATACTGGGCCTGTGAATGTACTAGTAGATCTCTATTATGAGCGGTCTGTGGGCACGGGTCAGCACGACACAATGAGCCACTTCCTGTGTCGGTAAGCGGTGCCACAAGGACGCGGCTGACGCGCCAGATAAGACATGATCCTACGCCCATTACACCTCAGATATAATAACACCGTTTAGGATTTTTAGCTTAAACCGGCAACTTCTACTTCTTCTTCTTGGCGTTATTAATCCCGACTTCCAAGTTTCCTCCACTTTGCTCGATCTTTGACATCCTCAATCGTAAGTACATTAGCTTCCATATCCTTGATCACAACATTCGGCCAGCGCTTCTTAGGGCGGCCCCGAGATTGTGCTCCAAGGACAGTTGTATCGAGGCATCTCCTACGGACGTAGTCTCTGGGCCGGCGCGTTACCTGACCGAACCATCTCGGACGACTCTCCTGGATCTTATCTGCCACGTCACGTACGCCGAAACGGCCTCGGCTATACGAGTTACGCACGCGGTCAGAACGTGTGACGCCACTCATCCACCTCAGCATCTTCGTTTCCGTGATACGGACCTTCACCCAGCAACCGTAATTTATAATTTTATACAATTCACGTCTACTTCTTATTCGTTCTTTTCAAAATACAAAATATCCGCTCCTCTTGTCCGTTGTAAAGAGCTCGCTTGTGTTTAATCACGATTTTGCCTGAATCACAGACAATTATTGCATTTGTTTTCTTGAATTGTGCATCCCACGATATTTAACCGACTGACTAAGGAGACCATAAGTAATGTAGAAGAGGATTACGGCGCCGCTGAAAAAATCCACCTGTCGGAAAGGTACCTAGGTACAGCACCTGGGCTGGACTGTAATACAAATCTTTATCGTGACCCCAGAACCAACTACACGGATGGCGCAGTGGTTTAAGCGTACATTGCGCTGTCGAGTGTTGTGGGTTCAATCCCCACACATGACAACAACTTTGTGTAAACCACAAATCGTTGTTCTGAGTCTGGGTGTTCTGTGTTTCCGTTATTTGATTGTTTATAAAGTCCCTGCGGTACAGGAATTAATCATAATGCGGGAGTTGTCTTTTTTAAAAAAAGCCAGTCCTTCAATCTTTCTTTTTAAAAACCCCTTAATCCAAAAATGGCGGCTATTAAAGCTTAACATCGTCTGAATAGTTCGATAATAGCTATAAAAGAAAAACAGAATATAATGTCATCATCATCAGCTCGTGGAAGTCCATTGCTGGACATGAACCTCCACCTTAAAAGGGGGGATTCGTCATAATCTCTACGCTTGGCAGGCGTCTTGGAGTTCGCAATAACAAGGTAACTTAGCTGATTCTCACAGCATCCACAAGATATGGAATAGCGCTATTATTACTCAAGCTGGTTTATCCACGTTTAGCCACGGTGTTTGCAAACATTACCACAAACCCAAAAACGTCTCCACGCTGATTTATCTGTAACACGCTCTTAAACAAAACGGCTGTACCCGATTTTAACGTAACTTCACCTTTACACATTCATATATACGATACTACACATATATCGCTCATCCAATAGAATAATGACGTAATTGCAAAAAAGATAAAATTTTATTTTGTGATTAATTTGGATGATTTGTTGTTTAATATGGATTTTTTTCGAGACTGCTCAAATTATTAATAATAATCTATAAACAAACTATGAAAAATCATGATAATTGATATGATTTACAAAATAGGTATAATCCAATTTTAAACTGAAACGCTTCTTCTGATATATTGCAAAAATGTAATTACGTCATTGTTCTATTGGATGAGCGGTATGAGTACTATATATTGTAGTTGCGCTTCAGACCGATCCCGTAAACAAGCGTGGTCGTTATGTAATCGGGTTCTAGATTAGATTTAATTACGTGTATAATTAAATTATACGGCGGGGAAGCGACGTGTGGCGTGATCTTCGCTCCGAATTATAAAAGTACGGCCCAGGTAGAGCCGCGAGCCTGGCCGCGGCTGACCTCGCGCCAATTACCCGCCCATTAACGCGCCGAGCACAATACGCCTCCATTCGACGGATGTCCAGCTCGGCGCTGGCCCAATTTACATTTGTTTGGAATTAGATAGCCGGTGCGCATCCGCGTGCTTTATATCACCTGTACGCGCGCGCATAATGTGCCGGGACCCGTTTTAATGACTACCTGAACATAGCCGTAGTGTGCGGTTAACCTAATGGCAGCCATTGTCGTGAATTCTGTATGTGAATTTCGAGGTCAGTTATTTTAACCGCCGTATGAACTGGTTTAACTGTAACCGGACAGATTACATTTTTTTTTAATTTTTTAATGCATATATTATCTCGATAACCATTAAGATTCTAATATCGAATGCTTGATTCTATATAGTAACTTGTCTCATTATCGATAATATGTAGTTGATCACAAACCTATCGATTACATTACGCGATTAATCTCAGACATTAAAAGAGATTGAACGTCTTTATCTCTGCTTTATATCATTAGAGGTCTTCCGCTTACAGAAACTCCTAGTACGAGAACCAGTGAACCATGTGCACTTATGTAATTATTTTAACGTTGAATATTTTTTTACTATTTTCTTTACCAATTCAGTAGTTTTCTGCCATTTAAAAAATAATAATTTTCTCCATCGATAGAGTTCAAAATTACATAGTTTTCAAACATTTTTTTCTGTACGTCGTTTCGCCGTCATAACTCAACTGAATAAAATATATTTACACCTCCCCCGATTGTAATGTAGCAGATAATATATAATACTAGCTGTACCCTGCGGCTTCGCTCGCGTGTTTAGATTTTTTAATCTTTATTTTTAATTACCGTAATATCTCTTTGTAAACGACGTTTGCGGTTTTCCATTTTGGGGCTGAAATTAGTAAGCCAATTCACTCTCTTAGGGGTGAAATTTTGAAAAACGCTGATATACGTGTACATTTATTTCTAAGCGGAGGCAGGTATATTAATTTTCGTGCTTCTTCGTGATATTTAATATAATAGATTCACTAGACACTTTAATTCACAAAAGGATTCTGTTGAAAATTTGAGCTAATTTCAAATACATGCATGACTTGACAATAGAACCGCCATTGCCATACCAGTCTAATACTGTGGTCACGCAGCCGGTATAATGGGCCATATAATAAAAGAGGTGAACGCGCCGGTCCCATGCTGTCTAATTTTATCGGTGGACGTGCTCAAGATGCGTTTAGAAAATTCAAGTGCAACGGCCACGTTGTGTTTCATCATGCTCAGTTCATATTCGTCCTCACTACAGGGGCACAGATTTCCCCTAATCAGGAAGATCATTAGTAGTCGTAGTAGTCTACCACGCTGACCTAGTGCGGGTTGGTAGATTCTAACACACATGGGCATGCAGGTTTCCTCATGAAGTTTTCCATCTGCGTCTAATGCATAATGTCTACAATGTAAGCCGTACGTAAGATTGAAAAACTCTATGGTACGGGGCCGGGATCGAACCCATGACCTCTTGATCGCCAGTCGGGAGTTCTCATCCCTAGACCACCACGTTCCACACTTTTGGTGTTTCATAGTTACATTTAATCTCGTTAAGTAAATTAATTTTACAATCGTTTCAGTATTTCAATGCAAGATGTTATTACAGTAATTTTTGAGCAACCGAACAGACTGTTCATTTTAATAACAAACTGTTCAGCCCCCCTTAGCCAATACACTTAATAATGACTTTCTACAATCGTTAACGCTAATAGAAATAAAAAAATGTACTGAAATGACATTTCTAATCGATAACTCACCCGTAACTTATCGATTAGAAATGTCATTCTAACACATTTATTTCATTTATATAAGCGTTACCGATTGTAGAAAATCAACTTGTTAAGAGGGGCAGATCTGGCGGTCTTGTGGAAAACAGGTGGATACTACATATGGATACTATATATGTGGGAAACTAGACCATCGCGGTAGACTACGGCCTCATCCCCCTCCTGATCAGTGGAGGTCCGTGCCCCTGTAATAAGGACCAATATGGACTGGGGATGACTTGTCAAAATTATTTTATCAAAAGAAAATTAGACAGAATTCATTTTTCTTTCATCCCACTCTCTTCATCAATTTACAGGATAACGAATTGACAGAATATCGACTATAAAGAAAAAGCTATTAGTGTAGGTACCTTAATTTATTTGACATGTAAATAAAATCTAAGGTGGGTTCTATTAAAATAAAAATGTAATTGTACCGACAGCAATAGCTTTACTATAGTCGACTAGCTTTTAGCCGCGGCTTCGTTCCGTTGATGTCGGATGACCATATGAAAAAAAAATTCTTCTATCACTCGGGAACGATTTTTTTCGAGCCTACCCTATGCCCCTCTCTGTACCCCTGATAATGTGCGTACAACACTTCATGATGATCTGTTGAATAGTTTGGGCATGAAAGCGTAACAAACATACAAATAAACTCACATTTATAATATTAAAATATTAAGATAGTATTATAAGTGACTTAAATTTAGTTCCAAATTAGGTTTCCCTCTATCTTGGGTACTAGAGAATGATATACATATTTATGTATATACTTATAAATATGTACTAATATACATGCTTGGAGCACGAACCTCCGCTCATAAGGATTAGGCCGTAGTCTACCTCGTTGGCCTAGTGCTGGTTGGTAGACTTTACACACCCATGTAGATATGCAGGTTTTTTCACGAAGTTTTTCTTCGTCTGTTCATCAGTTCAATGTGTGTGAGAGTCTAGAATTAAAAAAAAAATAATCACCTACTATTTGCCCTACAATAGACAAACCCTGATAAAATCGATATAATACTGAGAAAAAAGCTGGGACTCGCCGTGCGTAAATCATTGTGTTAAGCTTGACCAGACTCTTCGGTATTTTTGATGGTGTCGGGTAAAAAAATATTTCATAGAAATGAACCCTAAAACATAGTTGTCTTGAGGTACAGATACAAGTTGGCGCCGTATAGTTATCTGAAGATTGCAGGGTTTGCCCGACTGTGGCATCATGCCAGTCGCAAATGCACGGCTCCCGGTGTTCAGCACAATGGGCGGAGATAGCGCTGCGCTTCTTGCGCTTAAATATATTGTCCTCGCCTCGCTTAAAACTAAGATATGCAAATAGAGGTCTTATGCGGTTTCAAATCAGATTAGTATTGTGATTTGGAGCTAAGATGCATACATGCATACATACAGTCACGCCTTTTTCACTGGCTCTCCGGTGGGGAATCTAACCCCGGTCTCCCTCGTGATACTAAAACACACACACAAAAAAATAGTTGAATTAAATACATGGCTAATGCTCTTGTTCTGCTCCACCCAATAGTCCTTGGGGGCTCTATTCTCGAAGTTGTGTTGGAATATGT
>WUAW01011254.1:0-12398 GCA_017165845.1 Thaumetopoea pityocampa | reverse complement strand
TATATATATAACTTTTTAAACACGGTTCATTTGACCCGTTATGGTAGAAATGAATATGTACATATATAAAGTGTCGGTATGTTTAGTGTTAATGAATTAGCAATATTAGCTAGGTAGGGGGTCTAACTGAAACCAACAAACATGCCAAGTAGTCTACAAGACCTAAAAGTTTGGGGATCTCTACTGATGAAAACCATATTTGATATTTTTCATAATTTCGCCTCCAGCAGTTGACTTCTCTTTCAAAAACGCGACAAATCCGGAAATTGCCGGCAGCCAATGTAAACGGAAACTTGAAACTTACTAAATCCGACAAAATGAGTCCGCAGTCGCGTTTTCAGTGTGAACATGCATTATTATTTGAAACTTCAACAGTAGCTGTGTGTAATGGGTCAAATTTAAATTTTATACCAGATTTAAATTCTAGCCGGTTACGATATAGCTTTTAGAAAGCTCTCACAATGCCAAGGGTATTACGACCGCTCATAATTCTTGCTTTATTTATAAATAGTACTACTAGGAACGTGTAGGGACTGTCCCGAATACACCTGATACTTTCAATAAACATATAACAACAACCCATTGAAAATATCTGCGGGTGTCTAATTTCCTCCGCTAGCCTCAACAAATAAACACTGTAAGAAGATCATAAATCTCTAATTATTTATAACTAGCTTTTGCCCGGGGCTTCGCCCGCGTTAATATAGGTTTTCTGCTACATGGGAATTACGACACTATCATAGATTTATAAAAAAAAAACCTTAGAACAACTTTTACTTGACGTCTCGTACCTTAACGGCGGCTACTAAAATAGGGATCAATATGTATCTTCAATTCTACTGAACCGATTTTGATAAAACATAGCGCAGTATTTAAGTCAGAATAGTACCTTTAAGAATGCAATAGTTTAACCAAAATTTATCCGCTAGTTTTTTCATGAAGCCCGAACAAACAAACATCGACGGATTCGGTTTCAGAACCCCTTAATTAGTGGATCTGAGTTGTTTGTTTTTAAATATCATTGATTTTTGAAAATTGGACATTTAACAATTTTATAATAGTATAGATAAGGATAAAGTGTGGGCGTAAATAAGCCAGATTTATAGCCCAAAAATAGCCATGAGGTGAAGTTACATTGATTTTTCTGAAGTAAATACGGTAATTTTACACCTCAACAACGGCGAGGTAGAGACTATTGTACTCTGACGATCACTAGCGGCAATGTTTTCTTATTACATCGTATTGATAATATGGATCACCATTTTGAATGCTGGGATTATGTACGATTGTTTGAAATATACAGGTAGGAATTTTGTTGTAAGAAAACTTAACTAAATTTAGTCTCTCTCTATTTCTATCTTTTTCTAATGCTAAACTCCAAAAAGAGATAGCTATCAGTTTTGGTGCTGTTAGTTTCGTTTAGACACGTCATAATTAAGAAATTTCGATGTGAATTCGGAACATACGGACTAAAGATAACCAAAAACGTAACTATTTTTGGACTTTTTGACAGAAATGTAGATTGGTACTCGCTTAAACTGTTTGTCATCTCATTTTGTCGTTTGGCATTAGAAAAAGACAGAGATACTAAATTTAGTTAAGTCCTGTTACAACAGAATTACCACCAATACGTGTGAAATACATTTCACTTCGTGGGTATTTGCAATTTATTCCTGAATAGGCCATCATCATCATCTGCCGACAGAAGTCCACCACTGGACATGAACCTCCCCCTTAAAAGGAGGGTTTTGCCATAATTTGCCATAATATTTATAAAATTAATTTTTACGTTTGTAAATTGCAAGACATGGGACTCGTAATATACTCGTATCTAAGCAAGGCTGAACGTAATAACGTATATTTTTTATCAGTTCCGAGTTGCGGTCGCTATCGTCTCTACCTGGCGCACGGCGAGGGGTGGATTGGAGTATAATAAATTGGGACTGCCACATGTGCATGTTGCCTTTCGAATGTTTCATCGTTCAGTATAATAATATCAAGCTTTTATACGGTCCAACATTTTTCTGTATGTACAGGTAGAGTTCAGAACAAAGAAGACATTTTTAACTTCCGCAAGAAAACTAAAGATGCGGTTACATTAGGTATAAATTATATCTACTGTTCTAAAATATATAATTACTGTGTTGTGCCACCATGATAATAGCTTCACTCCATATCTACATGTGGGTTTTGTAAAACCAGTTAAGGAGTGTACCAGGATAATGGGCAGCACCGTTATCCTGTTATTCAATCAAAATCTACTGCGATCACCAAGAGGAGAGAGGGGTTTAACATAATGCCACGCTTAGTAGGCGGCCAAATTTATGGTAAATCTATGGGCTAATAACGATGATGAAAGTAGATAAATTTCTATATGATATGACACATAGAACATTTATAGTATAACGTACAGACATTACGCCGGTAAATCTTGTGCACCAAAGAATATAACTGATTATACGCCTTTGATTATACGGTGATTATATGGCGACGCTCTATCTAGACATTTAAATAATCAAAGCTTCTCGGCATACTACGTTTCTAACATACCTCCCTTCTCAAAAATTTCGCGCAAGCACGATTTTAATGCTACATTTGCACTGGCAGTGCTACATTTGCACTTTATACTGAATAGAATAGGATCGAAAATTGTGCATCATATTAATTTAATGTTATTTCTTGTCTGTTTATAGTGTGTCTTGCTTAGTATATTTAATTTAACGAGTACCATAAAATAACTGACTCAATCAATCATTAGTATGATTAGTTAGATAGATTTTAGTAATTTGAAATTAAGACACTTGAGGGGTTTTCCGTGGACCTAAAAAAGAGATACCCAAATTGGATTTTCCTTGGGCTAAATAATGTTAATTTTTTTATTTCTACTAATGTGGAAATGATCTGCTTTATTTTTAAATCGTATTTACAATGTAAGCTAAATGCTGCCATTGATTTAATAATAATTATTTATATTTCACTCTTCACTCGAATAATTAACTAGTCGAGTACCAGTTACTAGGGTTACCCTCGTATTTTTTCGTCAAACACAAATCTATGAGTACAATTCTATTTCATGGGCCCTCATTTAGAAGCGTCAACATAAAACAGAAAAAAAATTGTGTAAGACTGGCAACGTGTAGGTAAGCGCGGCAACGGCGCGGCGCACGCGCATATTGGAAGAGGACTAGAAAAGCCTGTCAAGCAAGTTTGGGCGGCGAGAGAGTGGGGGCGCCTCCGTCGCGCCAGTGCCCAAGCCGAGCGCGATACGGGAGCACGTGATACCGCTACTCCACGCGCTGGTCGATTGTAAACACAAGTTCTGTTACACTCTCTACATAAAAACCGGTTGTAACCTTTTTTGATCTTGAGTGCTACGCTGCTTCTGTGATTCTGATTTTACATGCACCTAGTGATTTAGAATCTGACTGTAAGTCAGAAACGTTTCATTCAAGTGGTATTGTTAATGTGTTTAATTTGTACTATATCTACGATGCGATGACCCACCTTGTAAGCGGAATTGGATTACACAGCACGAGATATCTGAACGGTTAGCATCTACTTTGGGGGCATAATGTTGATGTAATTTAAACTGGCTGTCACGGATCGGAGCGTGGTGTTGCGGAGGCGGCACTAACGAAACGCACAGAATAGGGGAACGAAGGAGAGAGCGCGTATTGTAGACACAGGGCAAGTAACTGTCGAGCAAGCGGCCAGCCGAACCAGTCCAGTGGCCGACTAAATACCCCGCGCCGGGCAGCGTTGTAAACTGTAAATTGAATAGTCAAAAGTACTGTTGAGTCCTCTCTCGCTGCTACTTTACACAATTAGACCGTATTGCATATCAGCACATTTCGAAACTGAACAAATTAGATTCATTACTAATGTTGCTAATTTGTTAAATCTTATCTGTGTGTTCATTGTCTAGTGAGATAGAAATAGATACTTGCGTTGTTATACATGTTGTATGATACGTGTAGTGCAGGACCTATATTAACGATAACATGCGTAGAAAGATACCTATTACTAATTAGATAAGATAATAAATGTGGCTCATTATTTTGTCGTTCTTATTCTGAGTAATATTTGCGTCGTAATAAAATTTTTGAATACGATAGTTTGGAACATTTAGAGCGCGCCCCCACTGCGGATAATACGACGCAGTTTCAATTCTGCAGACATGGCACTATAAAAACGCTGTTTCCAATCACTGAAATTTAGTTTATAAACGAAATTGAGACGCGCATTTATAATGAGAACTGTAACTTAACATACCTGATATTACAAGATTGAAAATTATATAATTATACGAAGAGACTAGACGAGACAGTAAGAAATGTGTAGAAGGACTAACGACTATTTAATCACTGTCATAATGACAATATAAATTCCTACTTGTATTGCAGTTCATAATTAGAATCACAGAATTAATTAATACCTATCGTAACTCAATGGTAAATCTGATATCTTGTCGTTACCGTTGCGTTTAGAGCCGTGGTTCCGATTTCTAGACAGTTTTTTGTGTTGCCAACAGATATTGGTTAATTAAATGTTCGTGTCTGTGAATTATGATATGATATCTCCAGCTACACTAGGACTACTATCCAAAATTGAGAGAACCGTTTTTAATAGGGATGTATCAGATTTGAGGTCGTAATTTACCGATTCCCGAAGCAAGAGAATAACAGTTTGGGAATCAGTGTAGCACGTATAAAAGAAATTGAAACTTTTATCATTTGGGTTATTTTATTTTATTAGAAAGACTAACCACTAAATACAAAAATTAAATTAGTACATATTATACAAATGGTTAGTGACTGTATAATGTGGTATCCACGAATTTTGTTACTAAACATTGCCTTGAGTAAACATGATATTTATGATATTAAATTTACAATAAGAATAAGACGCTTAATAATAAAACTAAGAACATACAATGGAATATGACTTTTGAGTTTATAATGTGCTGTGAACAAGATTGAAACTATTATGACACAAAAACTGATGATTAGAATTTAACTTGTAATATTCAGTAAGATATTTATGACCTGTAATCTAAATTTATCTTTAGGCACATGAAACGGACACATGAACGTTAATTTTGTTTTATTTTTAAACATTGTAACATTCAAAAATTGAATGCATTTTATGGGCGGAATGTGTTGCTTGAGTTTTCAAATAACGCCTGTATATGCAAATAACGCAAATAAATATTTTATTTTAAAATAAATTAATTTATACTTTATAATGTCCTAAGTTCACCGTGATATTTTGAAAAACGTAATAATCGCAATCACGTTTCTGATGAGAATGAATGAGAGGGTTTAGATCAGAGGTTCCCAGTCTTTTTTTCTCATAGACCACTTTCAAAATTTAGCTCGTTCCGGTGAACACCCTGCAGCTACATTTCTACCATATTCCCGTAATTCGACAAAAAATGTGAAGATTAGATCTAACTATGGAAATGTGCGTACGCCAACGTAGACCACCGTCGAGTCTCCCGTGCACCCCTGGANGCAGCTACATTTCTACCATATTCCCGTAATTCGACAAAAAATGTGAAGATTAGATCTAACTATGGAAATGTCCGTACGCCAACGTAGACCACCGTCGAGTCTCCCGTGCACCCCTGGGGGTCCACCTGGACCACTTTGCGAACTGAGAGTTTAGACTATAGTTAACCACGCTCTGGTCTAATCCGAGCTGGCAGACTTCACATGCACTCGAAAAAATCTCCAAGTTTCCTCACGATTTTCCTTCACCCTTTGAAGCGAGTGATAGTATTATTAAATTACTAGCTTTTTTCCACGGCTCCGCCCGCGAGAATGTCTGTTTTTCGCTACATAGGAAATCTCGATACAATCATAGATTTATATTAAAAGGCAAAGAACCACTTTTACTTGACCTCTCGTACCTTGACGGCGGCTACTAAAACAGGGATCAAGTTGTATCTTCAATTCTACTGGACCGATTTTGATCAATGTTTAATCCGCAGTATTTAAGTCGGAATAGTTACCTTTAAGATTGTAACAGTTTAACTAAAATCTACCAGCTGCTTTTTGCGTGAAGCCCGAACAAACAAACAAACAAAGATCGACTGATTTGATTTCTGAAGCCCTTATTTAGTCGATCTGAGTTGTCTATTTTTAAATATCCTTGATTTTTGAAAATTTGACTTTTAACAATTTTATAATAGTAATATATACGACATGATTTCATAAAGTCAGAGGTGTGTGTCTTGCATTCGAACTAAAAGTCTAAGACGTGACGTGCACGGTCACACCGCGGCGATACCACTACTGCATATTTATAACAACTAGAAATGCACCGAGTATTCTGACAGGGACACAGCAGTGACCGTGTCATTGACCCACTTAATGAATATTTCCTGAATAAACACACTACTGGAGATTATTCAAACGTCTCATTTATAAATAGAATAAACAATTAATTAAGTTCTCTGGCAATTGATGAATAAAACACATTATCAACATCCTGCGTAGTTACTTGTGCGTCACTTCGTCACGTGTCACGATAGTAAACTAAAATATCAGATGCGTTGGCCAACGTTCACCGATTGTACCGTCATTAGGTCGATGCGCACTCTTAAAGTATCTGTCTGTAATAGTAAGCGTTACTGTCATATATAAAATAAAAAAAAAAATCATATACGAACCTCTGACATCGAAATCATGTGCGTATATTAAACCTTTTGCGCTTTTTTCGGTCGGGCAGCAACTCGGGATATTTTGCGCATATATTACGAGCGTCTTACAGTTAAACGTGTGTAAAAACACAGATAAATATACGAAAACGGTTATAATATAATATATAGTATAGTCTTTATTTACATTTAGAAAAATATAATTTACAAAGATTGTCGCCTCTCACTCGCCATTCGAGTTACTGCAAGAAACATGGATGGCGAGTAAGAGCCGCCGCTCGAGCGCAAAGGGGTTAATAATTTAATAATTAATTATCACCCGCTTCAAACGGTGAAGGAAAACATCGCGAAGAAATCTGTAGCGATATATAATAGAGATTTTCTGGACGGGGTGTGAAGTGTGCCGACCCACATTAGGACAGCGTAGTAGACTAAGGCGTAACCGTTTCATTACGAGAGGAGACTTGTGCCCTGTAATAGGCCAGTAAATGGATTAATAAAGATGACTGTAATATTTAGTACATTACATACACTGCCACGAACTACAGTTGCATCATTAGAAAAGATCATAATGATATTAAAAAAGATCGCAATAACGGTTATCGTAATATCATGTCTTACTGTATAACAGAGGCTTAAACTTCAGTTTTAACGATTATCAAATCACCTTATCTGTTGTAAAACATAAGGTTTAGAATAAACTTGATGTTATTTTGGCATTGCTTCTAAACACCGTGAGACTGCAGTTGAAATTGTTAAATTATGGTGCCTCTCTTTGGAGTTTCAAACTGTTTTGATAGCAATAGCACTCGTAGAATACAATTTGTTAATCAAGTACTTCGAATCGTGTCTCGCTTGTATTTAATAAACTTATTTCACGGTTCGATGTAGAGTGGGAAATTGGAAAGAATTTTTACCGGCATTTTATAAAGCAAAGTGTAATCTACAAAGAAAAATACAATAATACTTGTCAAATTTGAACTCGAACATCCCACAGTAAAATTCAATACGAGTGTATACACTCGTATTGAATTTTACTGTGGGATGTTCGAGTTCAAATTTGACAAGTATTATTGTATTGTATTAAAAAGGTGACCTAGTGAGTGAAGTACATTTTCTTCTTGATTATAATCAAGAAGAAAGTGTACTTCACTCACTAGGTCACCTTTTTCTTGGTGATTTTTTTTTTAATTTTTCTTCATCCTACCTTTATTTCAACCTAAATTAGGGTATGCCATTATTGCTATTTTTGTGGATGTGAGGCGGATTCTGATGACTGATTTCCGTTATCGCTGTAAGCAGTTTTTTATCTGTTGAATATTACATAAACACCTCTATCANGTTCAAATTTGACAAGTATTATTGTATTGTATTAAAAAGGTGACCTAGTGAGTGAAGTACATTTTCTTCTTAATTATAATCAAGAAGAAAATGTACTTCACTCACTAGGTCACCTTTTTCTTGGTGATTTTTTTTTAATTTTTCTTCATCCTACCTTTATTTCAACCTAAGTTAGGGTATGCCATTATTGCTATTTTTGTGGACGTGAGGCGGATTCTGATGACTGATTTCCGTTATCGCTGTAAGCAGTTTTTTATCTGTTGAATATTACATAAACACCTCTATCGCACGCTATATTGTGCCATGATTACGTTAATAGCGAATATTAGCGTTTTTGCTTAGACTAAGTGGGGATTCGAACACCTCCCCCTACCCCCACCCCTCTATATAAGTCCCCGCTAGTAAGCATCCATAGGAAGCTGTTTGGAACGTATGTTTGTTAACAGTTCACTCAATGCTCTTGCATTGAGTGAACTGTTCATCATCATATTAAGAAACTAGCTTTTGTCCGCGGCTTCGCCCGCATGAATGTCGGATTTCCGCTACATGAGGAATCCCGACACAATCATAGATTTATATAAAAAGCCTTAGAACCGCTTTTACTTGACCTCTCGTACCTTAACGGCAACTACTAAAACAGGGATCAAGCTGTATCTTCAATTCTTCTGGACCGATTTTGATGACACATGCGCAGTATTTAAGTCAGAATAGGACCTTTAAGACTGTAATGTTTTAACCAAAATCTTCAAGCTGGTTTTTGCGTGAAGCCCGAACAAGCAAATAAACACCAACGGATTTTGTTTCAGAAGCCCTTAATTAGTCGATCTGAGTAGTTTGTTAAGTATCAACTTTAAAAAAAATCACAGATGTTTAAAAATAAACTACTGAAATCGACTAATTAAGCGCTTCTGAAACCAAATCCATCGATGTTTGTTTGTTTGTATGAGCTTCACGCAAAAACCAGTTGTTAATTTTTGAAGATTGAAGAAGAAGAATATAATTGAATATACAGCTTGATCCCTATTTTAGTAGCCGCCGTTAAAGTGCGAGAGCTCAAGTAAAAGTGGTGCTTGGCTTTTATATTATAAACTTATGATTTTTTCGGAATTTCCCATGTAGCGGGGAACCGATATTCTCGCGGGCGGAGTCGCGGGTAAAAGCTATTAAAAATAATATTCTATAAAAATGAAAATAAAGAATTAAAATTAAGACAGGAAATTACGATGCAATTGTGTTTATATTTCAATCTTAACTTGTTATTCAACAATTTAATTCGAACATTCGAAAGGTTCCGCATTCAGCTCCCCTTGTCACGTAGCTCTTAACAATGATACTTCTGTTTGTGGGCTGTTTACTTCATCCCCACTTTATTTAGGCTCTGTACTTCATCACCGGTCCATATTCGTCCTCACTACACAGGCACGGACCTCCCCTGATCAGAAGGGGGATTAGGCCGTAGTTTACCGCGCTGGCCTGGTGCGGGTTTGTAGACTTCACACACCTATGCTGACATGGAGGTTTTCTCAGGAAGATTTCCTTCTCTGTTGAGTACATTGGCGTCTACAATGTAGACCGTACATAAGTTTGAAATAACACGGTGGTACGGAACCAGAATCGAACCAGCGACCTCTTCAATCGCTGGTCGTACTAAACATCACTTGACCACCAATCTACTTACTTGTCGCTTGCATACTTATCACCTGCACTATTAAGAAAAGTAATGATTATAATAACAACAATTATGATAATTAGCACCACAAAAAGCATCACTGATGACCATAGACAGACATGAATCAGCCATCACTAAAATATTTTACAATACAGTATTCTATGCACGTAGGAATGATAATTTACGTTGTACATTTATGTAAATACTAATATTATATATGTACTAGCTTTACCCGCGGCTCCGCCCGCGTGAATGTCGGTAGTTCGCTACATTGGATTATAGATTAATATATTTATATAATTATTAATATAATTATAGATTAATATAAAAAGCCACTTTTACTTGACCTCTCGTACTTTAACAGCGGCTACTAAAACATGGAATAAGCTGTATCTTCAATTCTAGTGGACCGTTTTTGATGAAACATGCCACAGTATTTAAGTAGGAATATACCTTTAATACCATAATAGTCTAACAAAAATCTACTTGCTGGTTTTTGCGTGAAGCGCAAACAAACAAACAAATATAAATGGATTTGGTATAATCGATCTGAGTAGTTTTTCAATATACCTACTTGATTTTTAAAACAATTTATATTATATAGATTAAAAAAACATTATTTTAAGTATATTTATATAATTTCAATAATTTCTAGCAAAAAAATCATGTAATTCCAATTTTAACTACCTTTCGATTATCATATATAAACCCAAGAACAATGCAGATACTATCGAACTGGTTTTTTGACGGAGTCAGTATATATGTACGTATGATCATGTAACCTGCGATGTATTTAATATTACTGAATTTAGGCTTGGTGGTTTGATAGATTTGTCAGACAAACGACGAAAGGCTAATAAATGACAAAGCAGAACGGTTTTCAAGGCTGTCCGCTATAGTTGTCAGCAGCAGACAGTTTGGGCTCATTAAATCGGTCCGGGTGAAAGGAATGACAGTTACTGAGTACTCTAGTAGCTCGATTGTAAATATTATTAATATTCTATTATTATTATTTTATATATGATTGATATATATTATGTACTATTATAAAATTGTTAAATGTCAAATTTTCGAAAATCATAGATTTTTAAAAACAAACTACTCAGATCGAGTAATTAACGGCTTTTGAAACCAAATCCGTCGATGTTTGTTTGGTTGTTTGTTCGGGCTTTACGCAAAAACCAGTGAGTAGATTTTGGTCAAATTATTACAGTCAGTTGTCTGGAAGAGATCGCTGTCTGCCGTAAGACCGCCCAATGTACACTTTTGTATTGTTATGTTGTGTAAAGAATCAGTTATTAATTGGTGTACAATAAAGAGTACTCTATCTATCTATCTACAGTCAGTACTATTCCGACTTGGTAAACTAATACAGTCTTAAAGACACTATTCCAGTTTAAATACTGTGGCATGTTTCATCAAAATCGGTCCAGTAGAATTGAAGATACAGCTTGTATTACATATAGCTTGTGTTTATATTGTTGTTTTAGTAGCCGCCGTTATGGTACGAGAGGTCAAATAAAAGTGGTTCTATGGCTTTTTATATAAATGTATGATTATGATTGTGTCGGAATTTCCCATGTAGCGGAGACATTTACGCGGGCGGAGCGCGCGTAAATGTCTCCGCGGAATAAAGCTAGTTATTATATATGGTTGTATAAGTATATATTATATATGTATGTGTGTATATTATAGTATGTTTATTTTATTTTATTATTTCAAATAAATATGCACAGTAATAAATATGTAATTGCAACACCATATTATCTAATATTATCTAGGTATGAATCCTATCCATCCAAAGATTGTCTGGAAGAGATCGCATACTGGGACAAGACCGCCCAATGTACACTTTCTATTTCTTCTTTATAATATTTGTATTTTTTTTATATTAGTATGTGATTTCTTTTATATTTTATAAAAGTATTATTCTTAGTAATATTCTATTATTTCTACATATATATTTTTTTCTTAAAAGAGCTTTCCTGAACGGATGAAACTGGTTCTGCTAATATTTAAATTGTTATATTTTAAGAAAAGAATTATATGAAAATTAAATGCATAACAGCACAGCTTATACTCGTTTTTGTAGAGCTTTTAATAAATCGATAAGTTCAAAATAAAATTCAAATACCCTTGAAAATATTAATTGTTGAGACGACGCGAAAGCCTTAATAAAATAATATATTAAATGTCAAACCCAGATCTTATTACTGTTCAGCACATAGATTATGTAAATATTACTGCTTGATGGCAGTAGGCATATAATACTAACTCCGTTCCACGAACCGTTTCGCTCCGGCCGGCATTCATCCATCATAATCCCAGTCCACTACAGGGGCACGAACCTCCCCTTATACAGAGGGGAGGGGAGGTTAGGCCGTGGTCTAGTGCGGGTTGGTAGACTTCATACACTCGTAGGAATATATCAAGGGAAACTTTGTAAGGAAACTTGGGCATGCATGTTTCCTTACAAAGTTTTCCTTCTCCCTTATGTACAGTGGTATAGGTATATAATGTTGATTGTATACAAGTTTGAAATAATCTAGTGGTACGGGACCGGAATCGAACCCGAGACCTTTTCGATCCCTGGTAACCTCTACACCTCACACCTCTTGACGACCAAAGTACTCAACCGACAATACCTGTACTCAATTCATACTCGTAATATCTCACAAATAATCTCGAATATATATATATATATATATATAAATATATATATATATA
>WUAW01011252.1:88513-98755 GCA_017165845.1 Thaumetopoea pityocampa | reverse complement strand
TGTTTATTATACGAAAACTGTCTTTCATTTCCACAAAAAAAACGAAATTACTTTCCGAACAACCCTATATAATTGTATATTGAACTAGGTTGGTAACGATTTTGGCAAGTCCTTAATTAGATTAGAAAATGTTATAGCGTAGATATTTCTAAATAATTATTTACATACATACATACATACACTCACGCCTTTTTCCCTGGCTCTCCGGCGGGGAATCGAACCCCGGTCTCCCGCGTAACAGGCGGGTATACTGACCACTATACTACCGAAGGATTGGGGTAGGCAGAGACCACTTCTTTCCACTTGCTACGTGCAAAGTGGCTATCGATAGACCACATTTCGCCTCCGCGGGAAACGAGACGTGTCGAATAATTATTTACTGAGTCCATAATATTAACAGCTTGTACAGCCAAACAGTTCACAGATATTTTTAAATTTTTAGTAATGCACGGTCAGCGGATAAATAAATAAACAAACACATTTAATATTTTATTTCTATACGTAAGCACTAAATATCATACATATGTATATTAAACGTAATTTTTAATCATGATGACACTTCTAACGCTACTTATAACCGACTGAAGCGAGTGTGAGGCATGTAGTAACTAGCGCAAACTGGTTTATTCAGATTTTAGACACTGTGTACAAACACACGTACCTACTATATAAGCAAAAACTAGCTATATAGCTTATTTACCTCTACAAGAACTTGCATGTAACGTCACTACTTCGATGCAGATGTTGTATTAATGTAAATGCAGTAAACATCCAGATAACCATGGAATTTGTTTACATAATCGCTAAAATATTTTACCTTGTTGACTGGTGCATATTAACACACATAAACAATACATAAATGATCCAACAACAATATTTTGAAATAATAGTTGCCGTTGCTATTTAACTTAGACTGGCGTCATTTAACTCCTGTTCACACAATACTGAATAAAAGAGAAAGGAAGGTAATACTAATATTTACTATAATCATAAATACTGCTAATCTAATATTTCTATAGTATATCGTCTGTGAATTGGCAGTCAGTTCCATCTGTAATTTCTCAAGATTTCAAGAGATGTAAAAAATCACATAAGTATCGACGATGCTTAAGAAAGCACTCATTGAAACAGGACCAATATCGGTGCTATCAGGTTAATATTTGAATTTAGGCGGCAGAAGATTCGTTCGTAGATCTGTGACGTTTAAAATATAATTTGGAATAGAAAAGTAAATATTGAATTATAAATATCGCAGTGGTAAGTAATAAGTGGTACAATTGAGATAGGTCTACTTGAATGTTCACAGCTGATATTATATTTGTTATGTACCACCAGTATAATAGTATCGTCACTTCATCTCTTCTCGTGTTTGTAGTGATAACTATCTGGATGATTCACCAGGATAATAGGCAACAGAGTTATCCTGCGGTTCAACCAACATCTAATACGATATCCAATATCAAGATAACGAACGATAAGATCTCCAAGCGTAGATATAACGGCAAATCCTTCCCTTTTATGGAAGAGCTCCATCCAGCCGTAGTTGAATTGTACGAACCGATTATGATGATGAATATTATAAATACGAACATCCGTTTGTCGGAACAAATCATTTTTTATTTCATATAAGAGAGGGCAAACGACCTAGCGGATCACCTGATGGTAAGTGATCACCGCTGCCCATAGACATTCGCAACACCAGATGTATCGCAGCTGCGTTGCCGGCCTTTACGAAAAGTGTAAGCTCATTTGTTGAAGGTCCCCAAGTCGTATCCATACAATGATATAAACCCTCTTTTACGCTTCAAAGGAGATACGGAACAATGTGATATTTGCATGAATATTATTGAAAAACCTGATTTTGACGTAGGCTACTTTCTATTCCGGAAAACTGTACGGTTTCCGTATGTGAATAATCATCAAATATGTAGTGCGAGCGGAAGATGCCGCTCTGATAAAGACTATCATTGCAGTTGCGTTCGTGCTGACATACATAACATTCTTATCGAACTCATATACCATTGATACCCAAAGTGGGCTATATGGTCATCGTCGATTCGACCCAGGAATCGACGATGATTTGCAAGGTGTACATGACAGCTGTCAAAACACATTTGAAGTGATGAATTTCCAAAAATTCAATATTAGCTAGGTAGGCACAGAAAAACGAAAAACATGGCAAGTGGTCTACGAGACAAAAAAGGTTGGAGACCTCTGGCATATATCTTAGCAGCAATTTAGGAGCGATAAGTGAAATAGTAAGGTACCCTATTTATTTCTGAGCAGATTCCACTCGCTTCCTTTTCCTTGATATAATAATGATATCGTATGAGCTGTCACACTACGACAATTAAAGATTGGCGGGTCCAGAATGCCCCTGGCATTTAATCCGCCTTTACATGTCATCATAATCATCAGCCCGTGGAAGTCTACAGAAGTGTCCTTAAAAAAGACGGATTTGCCAAAATTTCCACGCTTGGCAGTCGTCTTGAAGATCGCAGTATATTTTAAATGAATAACAGGATAACGCTGCAGCCGATTATTTTGGTCCGTCCATTAGTTTCTTATAGCAACCACCAGAAGAAACTAAGTGCCCATACTACTGCGCCGGTGCCACACAGTTTTCACACGTATCAAATGTAAATAAGGTACAGTGCTTTGAGTAAGATATGTATGTCATGTTTAAATACCATTATCGACCTTTTTTCGCTTAGAAATGAAACTGATTGCTTTGAAACTCTGCAAAACGCCATAATATGAATCGCAGGACGGACTGTCGTCTCCTCAACCTCCTCGTAATTTTATTTTATTGCGAGTTACGGCTAGTTTTAATAAATAAACTAATTATTAATGCTATCTATAAATTCATAATGGAACATAATTCATAACGGAACTGCTGTAGAACCGGGTTGCCTAACCGGCATCCCTAACCAAGTTTACTTTCTACAATCGTTAACACTTAATAGAAAGAAAAAATATTGGAATGACATTTCTAATCGCCAAGTCACCCGTGACTTATCAATTAGAAATATCATTTCAATACATTTTTGTCGTTTCTATAAACGTTAGCGATTGTAGAATGTCAACTTGGCTAGGGGGGCTAGGGTTGCTGACCCTGAGTATCCTTAAGACTGTCCATGTCGTAATTTTTAATATAGTCGGGAGGATTATGTTGCAAATACAAAAAAAAAACTTAAATAGTAATATCATTAAAAATACTTTATGTATTGTATACCTATACAATGTATGTATACCTATTCCGTTAAAAAGATGATGATAATGGCTGATTAGATATAGGGGTTCTGCGGCTATAATACTACAATATCTTAGGGGTCAGATGTTACCTACAACTGGGAATGGCAGCTAATGTCTTTAACTTCATTTTGTGGTTTTTCACTAGACTTCAATAGAAGAGATAAGGACCATTATACTCACACATTCATTCATTATAATAATATTTATATTTTGAACACGTTAAACTACTAAACAACGATTTACTGTATCTCGGGTACTAGATAACGACATACACAATTGTATAAATAAATACTAATACTTATATTAGATAAATACGTCCGTAACTCGGATTAACAATTATTTGTACCCATCACAGGAAGTTTGCCCCTACCGGAATTCGAACCCAAGACTCATCAGCACAGTAACAAGAACACTGCTTTCTATGCCAATGAGTTAATCGTCAAACAATGTATAAACAGTAGCGGTCAAAGTCTGTGTAAACAGCATAATTGTATATCATTAGACTCGTAAATTTGTTTGTCATTCTGATAATAATTACCAAAACAAACACTGTGTATTATTTTGTAATCAATCGTTATGATAATATTGAGTAATGAGAGTATTTTTTTCTATCACTGAATAGTATGCTGAGGATTATCACTCATCGTGTATATGCTCAGGTATATGGGTGCACAAAATGAGTATGTGGGTCAACGGTATAAAAAAACTGAGACTGTATCTATCTATCTACACTATTATTAAATTGTTATATGTCAAACTTTCAAAAATCAAATATATTTAAAAACAAACTACTGGGATCGACTAATTAAGGGCTTCTGAAATCAAATCCGTCGATGTTTGTTTGCTTGTTCGGGCTTAACGCAAAAACCAGCAGGTAGATTTTGGTTAAACCATTAAAGTCTTAAAGGTATACCGACTTAATTACTGCGGTACGTTTTATCAAAATCGGTCCAGTAGAATTAAAGATACAGCTTGCCCAGTAGCCGCTGTTAAGGCATAGAAGCTCAAGTAAAAGTGGTTCCAAGGCTGTTTATATAAATCTGTGATTGTTTAGGAATTTCTCGTGTAGCGGAAAACCGACATTCACGGGGGCGAAGCCGTGGACAAAAGCGGGTCATTTAATATTTACAATTTATTTTTAATGAAATTTATAGAATCATCATGGTCAAGTTGATTTTTGACTCGTCTACGAATATGTGGTAGTCATATTTTTATATGCGGTTCCATATTTTGGAAAGCCCTTTAATGATGGTGGTGATATACTGGTATGATATGACAACAGTTGTGGACTACGAGAATGACGATAGGCCGGCAGTCGGTAATCTGGACATATTTTTAACAACCATACATATGTACATGTTTCTAGCAGTAATACCAATCATAAATTATAAAGACGAGTATTTTTAAAGTACAAGGTATGTAGTGAGAGTAAAATGGTTATTATGCAGAGATGGTGTTAGTCCAGCGGAGGCAGCAAATTTACCAGCGAGCCCTGCAGCTACCACCCTCGTCAAGAAGAAGACAGGAGGCGCTGGTGAAGTGCGCGAACGGGCAGCTGAGGTGCGCACGCGCAGACTCATGAAGGAACTCAAAGAAATTCAGCGGTTGCAGAACAGTCGGACTGATCCCGTTTTTACCGTGAGTTCTGATATATTTTACTCCGGTTAACGCCGACATTACATACACAAATGTCACACGGCAGTGCCGTACGGAGGGAGAGTAATTTAAGTAGAAAATTTTTACATAGGAAATTTAATTTAATTTAATAAATTAAAACTCACAAAAAGCCCATAGAAATTGCCAATTACAAACTGACTCAACTCAAAATTATTGATCAATACTCAGATGTGAGAGTGCGTTGTTCGAGTCATTCTGTCTATTTTTTTTAATTTTGGATTGAGTCAGCTTCATTAAAATATCATTAAAATATCTGAGTCAGATTTAAGTAAAACTAACGGAAAATATTCGCCTTCCTTTATAGATACAAAGATAATGATTCATCCAGCTATGGGTTTGTATCTACCTCACGGTCAAATTTTAATAAGATCATTAGCATAATTGTCAATATGGAACTTTAAGGTTCAATTCCACCAAAATCAAGTGCAGCACATTTATGCGCCAGCATGGTGCGCGCCAAATTTGTAATCACTTGTGAGTCCACCGTGACAGACATTTGTGCCATTTTCAATTACGACTACCTTGTGCGGAACAGTTCCGCACATTGCTGAATTTTACCATTTTAAGTTAGCTTTCTGTAACCTCATTTATTTTTCTTTTTGCAGACGTCTATCCGTTTAGGTTTCTTAACATAGCTACTATTAAAATGACTTATTTTCGCGTATGACATTGTTAATCATTATTAATGGCCAACTTTTTTTTAATATTTATGCTAGTACATAATTACAATCCTAACCTGATGGTAGATAGCGGTGTAACCTAGGGTGATAATACGTACTAAAAACCTATTCACTCTTGTCTTACAACAAAACAAGACACATTATAATCGGACGCAAATACTGACGCAAGAAGTCTATTCCAATCTTTGACTGCACATATTACGAACATAAAAGCAAATGGCTTCATACGGATGGAAGGGATGTCTACGAAGTAGGACTGATAGCCAGCTTAGTGCACCTAATAGTCCGATGATGAAAGAGAGATGGAGAAATTAAATCGTGTAATTCCTGCGCACACTTTACAAAATATATCCTGTAGAATACTGAAAGACTGGCTACCCTGCGCCTTCAAGACTTTGTAGATTGGTCTCAACTAGGGAGTGGTCAACCAATAAGCCTCATTGCATGCTCCTCTATAAAGGCATTTCTCAGCTTCAGCCCATATGTGACAGCAGTACTCCAGAACGTGTGAATACAATTCAAAAAATATTTTTTTTATTTTAGAACGTGTGAGTACAATCAAAACAGACATTCGTAACAATAACAATTGAATTTGATATGTACATTTGCATCTTAACGTTCTCTCGTAAATATTGAAATTTCCGTGATTGCTTCGCTTATATAAAAATTTTGTAATAACGTTTCAGTTTTATTTCATTGTTTAATTAATAAACATGTAGGTACGAGATATTATCCAATCATTACGTTTTTGTTTTAGCCACTTAATAATTAATTATTACATTATATCCTAAAATGCATCTGATCTTATATACTATCAGGTACCTACTATACTCGTATGTACGAGTTTGCCACTTCGCCATCGGTTAAGAGGAAGCATCTAATTTATCCAACAAATTAATAAATATTTATATGCCAACTACTATGAACATATGTATGTACCATACACATGTACGCAAAAACCTTCAGTCCGACATGATTCAGAGGTTCCAAGGATATACCTGCATACCTGCCCGCTCGACCAATAGAAATAAACGTATTTCCCGTCTGCTTCTGAGTCGAGTTGTACCCAGTTGTGAAGTGTGGTAAGAGATATGGTAACTGTCCCACATATTTGATTTGACACAAATATAACGCATTAACATAGCAGGATACGACACGTCAGTGTAATGTGACTAACCACACTAAATATTTGAAACCGACTTGCTTTTGGCAAGTCACGACACGTTAGTGTGTATGTAGCTTTATTGCCGGCATTACACTGTAAATAATTACATCAGAATACCGTCGATTTACAGGTGGAGTTGGTGAGCGACAACCTTTTCGAGTGGCACGTGAGACTGCACCAGATAGACCCTGAGAGCGACTTAGCAAGTGACCTGCGCGAGCTGCACATTCCACACATCCTACTGCATCTAGTGTTCCCCGAGAACTTCCCGTTCGCTCCACCGTTCATGCGCGTCATTGAACCCAGGATAGAGAAGGGATTCGTGATGGAAGGTGAGTGCGAAGAACACTTTTAAATTATCCCAGATGTAAGCAACAATAGATGACTTAAGAGAGTTGTGCATAACATTTGGATTTACAACTGATTATATGATTGATGCGAGATCTGATCCATTCTACCATTACGTGTCGTGAAAACGAGCTGAGGGGTACACCCTACTAATAGCACCTAATAATACTAATTGCATGTAAATAATGAGCAGAATTAGTATTTTGCATTTCAATAAACATCTGAAATATTATCCCACGCGCCTGCCAAGCTTGAAGATTATCATTCGGAGCTTTGCCCATTAGTTGACTTTAACAGACTTACGAATCCAATTAACTAAATGACACCTTCCACCATAAACAACACAACACCGTCTAACACGTCCTCTAGTATTAAATTTCTGTCATTTCTCTGTGTTGGTTTATAAAGTTTATTTAGTAGATACTAGATTCCATCGTAATCGTGTACGGCGTAGGAAATGCTTTTGTCTCAGTATCCATAACTAACATAACTATCTTAAACGTACAGTTCATAAATAGAACAAAAGAAACTATTTTAGAGATATAAAAATTTTTGTACGCTATCGCAACTGTAACGCATTCTTGAACAAATACCAGTACGCTGAGTTCACAGTCGCGAGAAACATTGGTGCCGATTCTGTTGTAACAGAACTTAACTAAATTTAGTCTCTCTCTATCTTTTTCTAATATCAAACGCCAAAACGAGATAGCTACAATTTTGGTGCTGTCAGTTTCGTTCAGTAACATCAAAATTAAAAGATTTAGACGCGATTTCCGAACACACGGACTAAAGATACGCAAAAACGCAACAGTTTTATGAACCGTTTGACACAAAGGTCGGGACTCGCTATAAATATTTGTTGTCTCGTTTTGGCGTTTGATATTAGAAAAAAATAGAAAGGGACCAAATTTATAAATTTAATTAAGTTCTGTACAATAGAATCGGCACCATTGTCATTTGTGACAGAGTATGCGCGCGAAAAAGTTCACCGAGACAAACGTTTGTGCTGTACTTTGCAGCGCCTAGCACTAGCATTACCCACAGCTCCACTTGCGTAGACTACATATTTTATAACATATAACAGAGGAAGATTTTCCCGATTGCAAAAATCTCCTTGATCCGTGGCTTTATTGAGACGTGAAAAAAAATAATAATAAATATGATCTCCATTTATGTTACGAGCTTATACTACACATATGCAGTTATACTCGTTGCGAGTTTAAACACCGCTGTTGATTTGTAAGGAGGTGCAATATGCATGGAGCTGCTGACACCGCGCGGCTGGGCGTCCGCGTACACCGTGGAGGCGGTGGTGATGCAGTTTGCGGCGTCCGTGGTGAAGGGCCAGGGGCGCGTGGCGCGCGCGCCCCCCCGGCCCACCGGCGAGTTCTCGCGTCGCCGCGCCGAGGAGGCGTTCCGCTCTGTCGTCAAGACGCATGACAAGTACGGCTGGGTCACCCCCGCGCTCTCGGACGGCTGAACTGCGACAGGTGGCTCACAATATAAATTCTTTGGTATTAAGGAAAATGGGTATTGTGTTCTGTGACCCCCGCGCTCTCGGACGGCTGAACTGCGACAGGTGGCTCACTATATAAATTCTTTGGTATTAAGGAAAATGGGTATGAATCATCCATCAACTACTGTTGATAGTAGTGTGTAAGTTATAAGATGACTACATCCAGCATATTTTACCTTTTCAATTTATGGCATGGCTCAATTTGTATTTATAATAAACTTACAGAAACTCATCTTTTACCGTACTACACTTCGATGTTTTAAACCGATGTACGCAAAAAACATTGCTTTTTTATTTGTCAACTTATCCCCTCTTTCTGTGACACCACACAATTATCACACTATTTAGCATAAAACATATTAGATGTAATAGTAAGGTCGTTCTATGTCCTATTGTGAAAGTTTGCTTGAAACTTAATCACGTCAAACCGTATTTATTTAATAATGCGTAATATAGAAATTTGGTAGTATTTAATTAGAAGATGATCGGGAATGAAGTATTTTATATTTTTTATTTAAATACCATACGGTCAAAGCCGCTGTCAAACACTATATTCCACAAAAGTGACAAAATAAATTATCTAATACGATAAATATGAAAGTTCGTATAAACGGTTATTGCTCAATCACGCGTAAACTGTTAAACGGATACCTATGGATGAAACTTCGCACGTAGATTATGTTCTGGATTAAAATACCTACAGAATAGGATATTTTTATCCCGATAATGCGTTCCCCTGTGATAAATGTTATTTTAACTTTTCAAGCGGGCGAAGGCAGAAACTAGTCATAAATTATTTTATTGGTAATCCGAGAAAAAATTGTAACAATCAGGCGTGTCCCACAATTTGATATATAGTCACTTTTGCTGCACCAACTTCAAAGGATTCAACTAGATGTGCCAGCCAGTGACATTGACCTACATGCCGATGCAAATTGTCGTACAGCATATTTCGTAAGAGCACCATTTATCAATTTATATAATACGTTGAGGACATTGGTGCAATTGAAGACGCAACACTTTTGACAACCATACTGTGATGTAACTACTCCACTACTACTTACGACGATGTACGTATAAATTCACTCAGATCAGAACACTGAGTTTAAGCACACTTTTTCAAACAAACGTTATCCACTTTTTTCGGATTGTCGACCTCTTTTGGAATTATTTATTACAGGCATAATGTACACATAACTAGGTGCTGTAATATTGTATTTATACGTAGTCGGTCCCATAATGAACTAGCCTGATATAGTTCTACGCGACTTGTCGATACATGTTATGTTGCCTCANAGGACATTGGTGCAATTGAAGACGCAACACTTTTGACAACCATACTGTGATGTAACTACTCCACTACTACTCACGACGATGTACGTATAAATTCACTCAGATCAGAACACTGAGTTTAAGCACACTTTTTCAAACAAACGTTATCCACTTTTTTCGGATTGTCGACCTCTTTTGGAATTATTTATTACAGGCATAATGTACACATAACTAGGTGCTGTAATATTGTATTTATACGTAGTCGGTCCCATAATGAACTAGCCTGATATAGTTCTACGCGACTTGTCGATACATGTTATGTTGCCTCG
>WUAW01011252.1:55298-68588 GCA_017165845.1 Thaumetopoea pityocampa | reverse complement strand
CGCATTCACGCGACTTTCGTTCTTCTTTTGCCATACCCACGATTCACTGCCGTACATAAGTCTAGGCACTAGTACACTATTGTGAATATTATATTACAATATTGTGAATAGAAAAGGTTTATGAATTATATCGAGCAACAATAATAAAAATATTCTTTAGCGCCCCCCCGTTACATCGACTCTTGAATCAAAATACTGGGTAATTATAATAAAGTTAGAGGGCTATCTTACACATATTATTTGTTTACTTTTTAGAAGTTTTTTGTCGGTTTTTTTTTTAATTTTTACAAACGCGGCACCCATCTGGCCGTCATCGACCATCGTGTGCAAATGTTCATGCAATATGTTGGAAACTCGTTCATATGAGATGTTTACAGTATTAACTATCTCTCTCAACTTGTCGATCTCCCAATACGTTTATACCAGAAATCAACTGTTTAATACCAGAAATTAACTCTACTACTGTTATATCATTCTCTTTCACCACCATATACATACTCTTGTATAATTCTGCTCAATGTTACCTTATGTTAATTCATTGAAAATGTATAATGTATACATGTTTAAAATATGGCTGCTGTATTATTTTTGTTAAATCTTGTCTTATTCTTGCAAATAATTACTATTAATATTCAGAATTCAATTATTCTATGACTTAATGTCAGATATTTTTTAGTATTATGTATAATCATAAAATGACTGTTACCTTCTTTATATTTCAGGTCAGAATGATTTTATAACACTAATGAAAAATGTAAAGGAAGGTGAAAATAGTGAAAATCAAAACTCAAAAAATGAAGATAGTTTTAGAGTTATTTCACTAAAAACATTTCTAAAGAAACTGTTTGCTGCAGTAGATCAAGTAGCTGCAGAAATAAAAAGTGACGATACTATACTCATAAGTGTAAAGAATCAAAAATTACTGCGTACTTGTTTTCAATTTATAACATATTTTGGTGTATCAAATTGTTTAATACCTGGCTTAGGTATAAATCTATTAAAGAGGTCAAGTTCAGCTGTATTACTACCAACAATAATCTTAAACGATGAACAGAAATACGAAATATTAGTTGATTGCACTAACTTTTTTACAAGAAGCTATAGTGTGCCGGTTCTCAAAAATATAATATTAACTTTACACCTGTCAGACTATTTAGCAGCATTAATCCAACTAGCCTATGCTCCACTGAGAAAACCAGGTGTGTATAATAATTTTACGATGACCCAAGAATTATATGACAAACTCAATAAAGACAGAAAAAATTATGTACAAGTTTATAATCAATTAGTTAGTAACTGTTTTCAACCTATGCTTATGAAGGAACTCCTTGTGCTTCAAAGTATGACAGATCCATCACCACCTAATTTTGTAAAAAGGATAATAGCAAAAGAGATGAGTCAACGGTTACTAGCAGCTGGAGGATTATTGAGCTTAATCCGGTGCTTTATTGAAAGCTATGACATTGACACTGCATTTGAATGGAGAAAAATTGATATGATTTGTAGGATCATAACAATTAAACATGGTGCCTGCTCTGAGTGTGATTACCTAAGTAATATTTGTTCACAACTGAAGCAAATATTATGTTTGAATAACCCACAATATCTAGCAACAGCTGTGGCATGTGTGTTATGCTTAAATGAAGAATATTCACATGCTGAACCTGTAAATTTATTAGTTGGTGAAGTATTTCAGGCGTTTACTTATAGTAATTTAACCAAATACCAGAACTTACCTGGCACTATAATACTATCACCACAAGAGGTTGAACATAAAACAAATATTCTCCATGCGTGTGTATGCATAGTTAATTTAGACTGGAATGTTAATATTCTCATACCAAATTTATTCATGATTTTTTTAATTGGTACAAAATGTACTAAAAATGATGCAATGAAAGTAAAATTACAATATATTATCATAAAATGTTTAGAAAAGCTTAACAAAGCCCAATTATGTGAGACAATAAAAATGTTTTTATTTGATGTGAATGTAGAAAGTAAATTCCTGATTGAAGAGTATGATGCAGGTGTGGCTGTGAAATCCGTACAATCTAATAGAAACCATGAAAATAATTACAAATTATTATATTTTTTGCACTTATTTGAAGCTGTGATGGATAATGATCTTATAGAGAATATTTTTGAAGTGTCATTGTCGATCTTAATTGATTTGACAGATAAACAACAAAAGAAAGCAAACAAAGATATGTTATTGATTGAAGAAGATCCTGTACTCTTAGATGATACTGATCAAAAGTATGCTATCATACTTCAGCTACTATCAGAAATGTCCACATCTACTAAAATTAATGCTGCATTAAAAATGAAGCCTGGTATGGTGTTTGATTTCGTAGAACATTTTATTTTGAAACAAGGTTCTAACACTGATAATGAATGTTGTTCCATAGCTCTGGTATTATTAAATACTTTATTGATGAATTCAAGCAAAACAGAGGCTCTAGAAAAAAGATTCAGTTGCTTAGTACCAGTACTTGAAAAGATATCTAAAGATGAATTGAGTTTAAATAGTATTCTGTGTAAGGATATATTATCTCTTCTAAATTATAGAACTCTAAAGAAAACTGAAACAGCTTATGGAAAGGCAATAGTTGCTATATTTGATAATATGTTGCCTGTAAGGGCTCATGGTATTATGGAATTGACAAAACTTATTGATGCTAAAGATGCAGAGACTTTATCTAAGAAACATTATATTTTCTGTTTATTCCAGGTAGGTATTTATTAATATTTTCCAAATTTTAAGGATCAGAAAATTATGCCTTCATATTATGCATTAATTATCGCTTGCTTCAAATGCTGAAGGAATGAAGGAACCTGCATGCTTAAGAGATTTTTCTCAATGGCCTGTGAATTTTAGCAAATCGTGGTGCTTGCATGGTGGACTATAATCTAGTCCCTCTTTTTCTGAGAGGAAACACATGACATGTGTGGTAGTAGATGGATTAATGATGATAATTGTTATAATCACCTCTAATAATAAATAGATAATATGCTTATTGGAATGTTATGAATGTATCTTATGAAAGAAAAAAATAATAAAATTCATACAATACTTGGTTTCTAAAAGCAATAACTAATAATACTACTGTATATATAATTAGCAAAATCTGTCCTTAAATTTTTGATCTAGAAAAGTTTCATTTCATATTGACAATAATTTTAACATTATTTTCATATTTTTAGGAGCTACTTAAAGATGAAGACTCATACATTTACCTCTCAGCTATTAACGGTCTGTCTTCACTCTGTACATACTGCCCAGAAGATGTTTTACACATACTGTGCAAAGAATTCTTACAAACGCCAACTGAACATGTCCAGACAAAAGACAGTCAAAATAACCTAACAGAAAAAAGGTTGAAAGTTGGTGATGTTGTTGTAAAAGTCACTAAAAGATTAGGTACGTATGGTAAACGTAATTATTTTGATTTTTAAATGATGAATAGATAATACATAGATAGTATGTCTAGTGGTAGAGCTTGAACTGAATACGAAATAAGAGACACCACCGCCTTAACATTAATCTACCGTCATAAGAACTTAACTGTCAGGTGTAGAAATGCACAGCGTAGTGCATTAATTTTTTATAAGAAATAACTTTTATCTTACTCATAAATATAAATATGCCATATAAAGGTTGCAAGTTCGTTTATTGCAGTCATGACCGAAAAAATATTACATGGTGGGCTGAGCTCACCCGGGCTTTTCAACCTTTACGTCAACGAGCTGATCGAGGTACTCAGCAGAGAGCGAGTCGGTTGTTACATGGATGGCATATGTGAAAATGATATAAGCTATGCCAATGATATGGCGTTACTAAACGCTTCGATTTGTGGTCTTCGGAAGTTAGTGGTCATATGTGAGGAATATGTCGTGCGCCACGGGTTGATGTACAATGTTAATAAAAGCGTGGTTATGTCTTTGAGGGGGTGGTAGGTGTCCTAAGACTGTGCCTCCAGCCCAGCTAAAAGGCACTGCCTTTGGATTTATTATAGTTTCAAGTGCTTGGGACATTTAGTGACCGCCAGCCTCCGAGACGATGATGATATTGAAAGAGCTCGAAGGCCGCTGTAACGGTAAGAGCTAATATTGTGGCGTGCAGATTCGTGCGTTGTTTGCAAAAACTGAAACGCTTATTATTATCGACCAAATGGCATTTATTTTTACAAGTGCACACTGTGACCTAATTACACTCAAAGACCGTGTAGCTCCCTTCGAGTGCAATATAACAACGCGTTCCGGGTGCTGATGGAGCTGCCCCGTTTCTGTAGCGCGTCAGGTATTTTTGCTGAAGCGCGCATCGATGGCTTTTACGCAACAATGCATAAAAAACGCGCCTCCCATGTGCGCAGAACCTAAGACAGACGCTCTATGGCCAGCAGACTTGACTGCTTGTATGTGACCTCTGCTGTAGGCTTTCCACTTCTGTGATAAGCCTGTAGAAGGGTCTCATATGATAATACAGCAAAAAATCTATTATTACCTATTTAAGTTGCAAAGTTAATACTATTAATAGCTAATAAGTAAAAAGGTTACTAACAAGAGGAGTCTTTGTTACTTTTAAAAAATTATTATTATATATAATTTTACCATGTAGAATTTTGATATATCCTTTTTGTAAAAGCAGGATTTGCCAACTGTACTAACTGTAACTGTACTTTTGATATAAAAATTGAAATCTCTGGCATATTTTGTGTGGTAAGTCAATAAGTTAGCTATGCCCCAGTCCTTTAATCAAATAATGAATTTCATTAATATTGGTTCAGATATTTTGGAGATTGAGACACAAACAACAAAATTTTTGCTTTTATAATATTAGTTATAATTAATTTTATTTTCGTAGACAGGATACGTAATGAGATAATCCGCGCGAGAACTAGAGTCTGAAGTGACAGTGGGCGGGGCACACAGCTCGCAGAACCGCTGGACGTAGGGGTCCTAAAGTGCTGCAGTGGCGGCCGTGAAACGAAAGCGTAATGCGGGTGGACTAATCCCCGACTAGGTGGACCGATCACTTGCTGAAGGTCGTGGGCATTCAGTGAATGCGGGCGGCTCATAGCAGCTAAGTGTGGCCGTCATTAGAAGGAGTCCAGCAGTGGACGTCTGTGGGCTGATATGATGATGATGAATTTTATTTCCCAGGCGAAATGGCGGTGGTCCACAAGACGATATTACTGAACACTATGCTGTGTGGGTGCAGAGACGACGATCCTCATATTAGAACATCTGCGTTATCGAATTTAGCCGAAATTGCACCGGTCTTGAACTATAAAATGGGTACTATTATTTACGAGGTAAGTAAGCATAGTCATAACAACAGGATTTTTACCTAGATACAATAATATTTGCTTAATATATAACATATATTTGTATACATTTCTCTAGATTTTGTTACATCGAAATCGATTAAATATTACCAAAGTTATAATGGTGTTAAACCGCTTTATATGTTCGGATAACCGAAGCCCTACGTATATGTTATAATAGGGTCTGTATGATATGTATCTCAGTATGTATATAATATATATGAGGATGGTATAATTATATTATTGGTACATTATCATCCCAATATACATACATATGTACATGTATATATTACATAAATATTTTATTTTGTTACAGGTATTATTTTGTATTTTAAGTATATTAGAAACAGATAAAGCTATAGAATGCAGAAGAGCTGCTGTCATGGTAATATCGAATTTGAGCAAAGGATTAGGAAAAGAAATTTTAGTACTAATAAAAGAAAATTTACTACCTATATATAGAAAGTTAAAAGAATTATACAAAGATAACGATGAAGATTCTGCTGTAAGACTTCACGCCCAAATTGCTTTAGACGAACTAAATGACGTCGTCAGTCAATTTCTGTTTCCAGAAGTAACTATGGAAAAACAAATATTTGTACTGGACAAACCTCAAGATGCATTCAAATAAAACTGTCGAGTACTATTCATGTTTTATTTTGTTCACACATTTGTAACTATAATTAGGTTATTAACATTAAAGTGTTTGTATTCTTAAAATTGAACGCGCACTTAAATGCATACTTTGTCATCGAATTACACAAAGGAATGCGACATTTGTGAAGAGGATGGCTGTGCGTTCACCTTTTAACTTTTAGAAAATGTCGCGGGCGCTTTACATTACAATATTTTTGAAAAACTATGTTTGCTATAATTTTGCTGTTGAACGTCTTCGCCGTTGATGTATAAACATATGGCCTTTTACTTCGCCGAATATCGAGTTAAATCGCTGTACAGGTTTCCCATCAAATTTTATACTTTAGCGCTAACGTTTGGCAGCATAACATTAGGAAAAATTGTTTTAAATTGAAAGTTTAACGAGTTAATTATAAAAACATTTAATGGATTGAATTGCGAGGGCAACTGATTGAATAATTTGAATCTCGAAAAAGCTGCGTAGAAACAAACTGACAACTCTTCAAATTAATTTGGATCAACTCTTAAATGGCATTGGATTGCATTAGACCAAACGTTTTCATAATAGCATAAAACTTTTCAAAATAATATTGAGTCAACTATTTTCAATATAGCATTGGGTCCACCTTTTTCAAAATAGCATTTTTATAACTCTTTCCAAAATAGCATCGGATCAGTTTTCAAAATAGCACTAGGTAAACAATATTCAAAATAATATTAAGTCAAATATTTTCAATACAGCACTTTTTTCAAAATAGCATCCGATCAGTCCTTCAAAATAGCATTGGGTCTATTATTTTTGAAATAGCATTGAATCAACTCCTTGAAATACATTGAAATATAGCATTGGATGCTATTTGCTAACTAAAGTTATGTAGTGCGCCCATTTTCTAAGCTAATGTTTCAAGTAATGTTTGACAACTAGAAGTAGTTAAGCAGAAAGGATTCAATCCTCATCGAGTTAGTTTTGAGGTAACTATAATTTCAATGTTTACACTATAAATTCTGTGCCGTTAATAGCATTGTATTAATTAATATTAACTATGCTTCATTAGTAGCATTTGTTAGTTTTATTGTAGTTAATTATAGGATAGAACTTCATATATTTAATCATTAAATTACGATTAATAATTTCAAAATGTGAATTACTATTTGGTGTCAAATTATATAGACAATTAGGTCAGCTGTTGTCCATTCGATCCTTTCTGCTTAACTACGTCTAACTTATATTTAATACATACTCATGACTTAGATATAACATTCTCTTTTGGCCTTATTAATAAAAATATTTATACCTGGTTTAAGCTAATCTATGTTTTGTCCTTTTCTATATCATTACAAATTTATTTAGACTGAAAGGGACAAACTACAGATTAGTTAAACCAGGTTTAGTTCGTGTTTATTAATAAGACTGTTTGGGTATAACCACAGAGTAACATATATATCGAGAAGGTTATGCCCCTTCACATGACGATATCGTATCGTGTATTAACACTGGAGGGAAAATAAACAGAGTCATTTGCATTTTTTAAAAGAAATACATTACAACAACAATGGTGGTACGAAGGTAGTTCGAAGATCGTCTACTCAGGGATAACATAATCTTCTATGCAGCAGGGATGCCGACGAAACGACACGTCAACCAACGAAACGTCGTCGATAGGTAATGTAAAAATCATAATGAACCGCAATAAAACTGCGTAGTGTTATTTCAAAACAAATACATTTTTATCAAAACAAATGTTTAGATCTTAGCAGGTAGAAAGAAGTGGTCTCTGCCTACCCCAAAGGGAAAGAGGCGTGACTATATTTATGTAATATATACTATGGTGTCTGCCTACCCTTATGGGATATCTGCGTAAATGTATGTATGTAAATCTGTAGATAGTGTTGGTGTTAGTGTCCCTATAATAGAATGGGATACTCAAATAAAATGACAAAAAATGATAATACTTCTATATCAATGATAAATACTACACTAAATGCCAAATGGTGCTGATTCTGTAGTAACGGAACTTAACCAAATTTAGTCCCTCCCTATCTTTTTCTAATGTTAAACGCAAAAAACGAGCATAGCTACAATTTTGGTGCTGTCAGTTTCGTTTAGAAATGTCAAAATTGAAAGATTTTGACTCGATTTCGGAACATACTGACTAAAGATACACAAAGACAACATTTTTTTGAACCGTTTGTCAGAAACGTATTTCGGTACTCGCTATAAATCTTTGCTATCTCGTTTTGGCGTTTAATGTTAGAAAGAAATAGGGAGGGACCAAATTAAGTTCTGTTACAACAGAATCGGCACCAATGACTCTTGTCTTGTCTACTAATTCTTAACATTTCAGACTCGATGGACGCACCTTAGATATGCGAGGAACTATCAAAAAATATGAAATGGCTGGTTGTGTCACATGCCCTGGTCCAGGCCAATAAGTTGCCCACGAGTTAGGTATAATTTGAAGCTTTCAGTCATAAGCTAAGCCTTATAACTTATTGATCTTAACACTATGAAAATCGTACAGCTTTGATCTTAAATAGTTTCATCATTTGCAATTAAACTACTGGCCGCAATGCAATGAACTGCCAAAAATTCATTCAATAAACGTTTTCAATAGAATTACAAACAAACCAACACTTCGTTGGTTCTATGTAATATAATTTTTATTTATATTTACATTATACAAGTAATTTCACTTTCTATTTCACTATCTCTATTTGGTCGAAATATCGAGTGAGAAAAAAAGACGTGCACTTTACATTTTTTTTTTTCGATCACAATTTTATTGGAGCACTCACGCTTCGGAGGTGTTGTCGCCTTCGTTTGTCTTTTTGACTGCGCTATCGTCTTTCTCTGATAGCGTTATAGAATATATAGAGCTCTTGTCAGAAAATCTATCCCTGTTTCGTCGGCCGAAAATACCGCTGCGGCTCAAAGAAGACACCGTTGCGATGGACACGTTGTCCCTGTCGGCTTGCGGTACCATTTTCCATATTAACAAGGCGATGCCGCCGAACGCTGCCACTACTAAAAACATCACCAGCGTGACTTCACCGAACACGCCTGGAATAATAAGTACTATTAGTAAACCGAAGCAGAGCCGAAAGTGATTTAGTACCTAACTAAATATCCTCTCTCTTTCAATAACTTTGTTTCAACCATGATAAATAGGTTAGTTCTTATAATCATTTACTTTACAGTATCCCTGTCACTGTTTCAGTTATGTTAACACTTTTTCCTTGTACAATCCGTGCACCTACGGAATGCGCTCCTCACCGATGTTATGAAAGTAATGATCCGTAATACAATCAAGGCGAAGGTTTGAAAATTCTCTGGCGGATTTGTCAAAATTCTGTCACTAATTATTATTTATCATAATGCCCCCACCTAGGCGAGGCGAGGGCCTCGACGTACTTCGACCCATTGGGACCTTTTGTGCTACCCCAGTTGTGCCTAGCCTGAGTCCTCTTGCACTAGTTATTTTAAGTACTACCAGCATTAGGCCAGATACTGCTCTAACAGTAAAGAGCTGATAGTTCTATGGTCTGGCGTACGCTAGCCCTAGAAAATCCATTTGCCTTCCGACCAAAGCATCATAAGAGCACAGCAAGTGTTCCACAGTTTCTTCTGCTGTGTCACAATATCAACATACTGTTGTATTGGATAAATTCATCCTATAAAAATAAATTATTATTTGCATTGTATTTAAGTTTATGTAACACCATAATCAATTCACCTAGACCCGCTCTAATCACGTTTAATTTAATTCCTTGCCAAATTTCAGAATAATTGTCTCAAGGGGATGAGACGAAAAAAGCTAATGAACAAACCGACAAACACACTTGCCTTTTCCTTGCATAGACAACCGCTGAACTGATCATGAAAGACGTAGGCGATGAATCATCATCACAAAGTTATTGCGAGAGAAGCTGTGAGTAATCAGTGTGTAATATTTTACGTACTTTGTGACGACTCTTCCTTCTGTGCTTCTAACCTGGCCGGTTGTAATTCGTTATAGTCCAAGTCTTGGTTCTCATACGGCTCGACGGATCCACTATGAGATTTAGCGTCATGGAGTACATCTCCAGGATTGGATTTTGGTAAATTGATGCCAGCTCTGACTGTCAGCGTTTCCGGTTTGTAAGAACACAGAACTAGGAATCTATAAAAATAAAATATTTTACAAAAACTTCATTTTTTAGTGAGATAACATAAAAAACAGTAAAAGTTTGTTATGCTGAGATTGGAACAATATAAGAGTTGCGAACGCGCGACCACGACTTTATCCGCATAAAAAATCTTCGGATCCGTCTGGTAGATTGAAACATAAATAGATATTTGGTGCCGCTGCCACTATATGCAACATGTTTTACAGGTAGGTATACATTTGACGAAGATATATTCAATATTTTTTCAGTTACGAGTAAAACTGTTTCTACAACCACATATCATTTATTTATAAAACTACTTAAAAGCGAATGTTATTGAAGATTATTATAGTACCTAAATAACTATAATCTGCAGGTAGGTACAAAATGGATACATTTTTTGACAAAGAGAGCGGCACAAGAGTGGCTTATGGAGATTATTAGACTCCTACTGTTTACAACACTGTGGTACAGTTTATCCACACTAGATATTCTAGCGACATCCTCCATGCGTTTCGTTATTTCAAGCACTTCTCCCTTTATCTCAGCACCTTGAGATGCTTGAGGAGGCATGAGCGATAACTGTACGATCTCTGTAAACTCTAAGAGTCGTCAAACGGCAGTTAAATGTCTGAACCCGCCCTTCTAGCATATCTCCTGCTATACGGGCAGTCCCTGACTGAGGTTGAAGAAGTTATACCGACTTAAACCTACGTGGATAACTTCAGAGAGTTTCGTGTTTATTAAAAAATAAGTACCCTTTATCTTGCTGTGTGGCACCGGCATAATGATAGTCACTCCATCTCTTCCCGTGGATTAGCAGCAGCGTTATCCTGTTATGCAAACAAAATCTACTGCAATCTCGAAGATGTCTTCCACGAGAGGAGATTACAAAACCCACCTTTTTAAGGAAGAGATGATGACTTATCTTATCTCGCGCACTTCGACCCTACGGGATATTTTGTACTGTATCAGTTGTATTAGTCCTCTTACACAGATTTTTTGAGTGTTGCCAGCATTAAGTTGGATATTACCTTATCAATGAAGAACCGATAGTCCTCTGATCTGGGTAACGCCAGCCCTAGAAGATCCATTTATTGTTTGGCCAAACTTCGTACCCTTTAAACTGTTGCTTCATCTGGTACTTACCGTCTAGTGCTGTGTGTAAGTATTGGCAAGTTTTCTTGTACGATAACGTATGTCGCGACGGTGGTATCATTCACTTCGGAGCCGCATTCGTCATGATGTATACGCAAGATGTACGCGTCCTGCGCGCTGTTCGGATTGCCTTGTATCGAGCAACGTTCGGGCCCTCCGTTCACTGCTTCTACAGCAATCCGCCCTCCGAAGAACGGACCCGTGGAAACTTCCACCTCGCTTGCGTGTGGCAGGCACTGTGTTGCACGCGCTGAAACTGATGACATATTGTGTTGTATACGAGTACTTATATGTGTTGAATACATCATCAACATATTAAAGTCTAAAGCTTGATAAAGGCATTCATAAAAAAGGAGTTGTTCATGTTTTTCAGGCGACTGCAGCGGATGAATAATGGGTTTGGGTTGCAGAATAATGTTGTTGCCAAGTATATCGGTTTATCATTCAGTCAGTTCTCGTTGCACTAAAGGGAAGAGACGAAGTGATCTTAAAGATCACCTCATGGTCATATCTTTTAGTGCAACGGGAACCTACTACACATAAGTATTATATTAATCGGAACGCATGCATCACATGAGGATTTTGAAATACAAATTGATATGACTTCTTATTGCGATTATAATTAGCTACACGCATGCATTAAGACTATATTCCAGAAAATTAATTTACGATAAATTATTATTATCTTCATTTCCCAAAGGTCATCATTTCACCATTCTCAAACAACTTACGTAATGTGGGAGAACCTATTTCTCAAATTGTATTGAAATCCACCATTGGATTAAGACCTCCTCCACATAGTAGATTTGCAATATACTTCACGTTTGGGAAGCGTCTTAAAGATCGCAGTAGGTACATGTTCGTTGTATGAAGGACAATTGTCTTGGTGTATCCCTCAAACGCTTCTCGTGACACCCAAGAGAAGAGAAGGAATAATGCTGTTATGATGACAGCACACGGTGAATATTGCAGTGACTGCTACCTATTCGATTAAGAGGGATGTTAAATCTAAAATACTAAAAAAATTAAAGCGTTACATACCTAAATATATGGAGTTCAAACGACATAACATTAAAATATATAATAGATACTACATTATATTATAAAGACGCATGTTTTTGGAATAACGATACAATAAAATTATATGATTAATACCTACTCCTCCATTCTTGCGACAAACACCACGGTTAAATAAGAATCAGTTCCTTCATCCTTATGGAAAATTTAAACAATGTTTTTTACCTTCAAATATTCTAATATAAGGTCAGGGAATACTTAGTCTTTTAGCTTGTCCGGCAAATAGACTTAAGTATACGAGTAAGCAACCCTGGCAGCTACTACTGTCTCTCCCTACTCCTTGCGAAGATAGTAGCATCCTATATCCTACAGTCATTTTCCCAAATTCCAGAGTCCTTGCTCAACACATCTTTCCTACCTGTCTTTCCTTTCCTCTCTACTAAGTCAGTAGTTGCCGCGTCAATGGCTACATGGCAAGACCGGGACATGGGATGACATGGACCGGTAGACCCAAGATGGTGGGCTAGCCTTACCCAAGCATGCGGGGCTCTGTTGGGGTGGACATGTTTTACCCTTGTTATTTGTGGGAACGTAATAAGCAACTTTAACACTTGAACCTTATAAAAATGGCGGCGTCGTGGTTCGCCACCCAACACGTCTCATATCTCACGGGGGCGAAAAGTGGACTACGGATAGCCACTTTGCTCATAGCGAGTGGAAAGAAATGGTCTCTGCCTACCCCAATTCTTCAATAGTATAATGGTCAGTATGTGAGAGACCGCCTGTCACGTGAGAGACCGAAGTTCGATTCCCTGCCGGAGAGCCAGGGAAAAAGGCGTCATTGCATGTATGTAGTTTCCATTCAGCCTTTATTAGTCCGCTGCCGGACGTAGACCTTTTATAACGAGTGGAAATGGCTGCCGCACACCAAGGGTCGTCAGATACGTCGGGCAAGTGGGGCTTGGACCCACTAAAATCAGACGGCGTCCTACTGTCCCGAAGT
>WUAW01011252.1:42981-55263 GCA_017165845.1 Thaumetopoea pityocampa | reverse complement strand
CATTACGGCGGCAGCATGACATTGTCGTGATGTGGGCGGGCTGGCCGTACATCATCATTCATCATCCCCAGTCCATATCCCTAGTCTACCGCGCTGGCCTAGTGCGTACTTCACACACCCATGCGGACTTGCAAGTTTCCTCACGAAGTTTTCCTTCTCCTTTGAGTACATTGGTGTCTACAAGGTAGACCATAAATGTATTAGAAATAACGCTAATAACTGGTACGGGACCGGGTTGAACCCGCGACCTTTCGATCGTGAGTCGTGCCTATAACCACTACATCACCAATATGCTTGGCCGTAAATATACCTATATAATTAATCAAAAAATACGGACCACTTCCTGTAGTGTTGAACATTGACATCCTCAAGTTTCATAGGTGTTTACCACTCCAGGACGCGTCTGCTCCATTGACTATCGGTCTTATGAGTGACGTAATTGGCCCGTCATCAACTTCAACTTACTGATTCTTTGATACCTACTGACTGAATTATAATTTATGCACTTACACCCTTTCGTAGGAACGATAACTATCTTGGAACTGATAGAGTTCGGGTCAGCAAAATCTCTGGCATCACGCCTCACGGGACGAACTTCGAACGAATACGTGGTGGCCATACGAAGCCCCGTGATCCGCGTGCTGTACTTCCTGCCACGCCGAACACTCAGCGGCGATGACTGTATCGTGGTTGACGAAGATTCGGTGGTACTTGAACTGGTAGACGATATAGTTGAAGTTTCTTTTTCCAATGTGTCTACCACCTAAAATTTGTAATGTCCATGAATGGAAAACTTAGTTAAGGGTCAGGCTCTATGGGCGAATACTAAGGCGCGTGTTCACTAACATTTAAACAGAATGTCTTTTTTTGTGATTAAACACGAACCTTAGTGTTACATGATCAATTATACCAATTCTGTGCCTCGAAGACCAGAGTAGCCGTCGCTCCCGGTTCTTTTTGGTAAACAGCTGTTTTTAAGTCATGACTGAGAGCTTCGGGCAGCCAGTGTGGTTACAAATTTGACACGATGTTATTAGTAATATAAAACTATGAACAGACTACGCTAAACCGGATCAGATCTCAAAGAATATTATTATTTTATTGTTATTTAGCTGTGTTCTATTACAGATAGGTAACATATCGCTCATCCAATAGAACAATGACGTAATTGCAAAAAAGTTAAAATTTTATTTTGTGTTAAAATTTTAATTTGGATGATTTGTTTAAACAACAATATGAATTTTTTCGAGAATGCTAAAATTATTAATAATAATCTATAAATAAATTATGAAAAATCATGATAATTGATATGATTTACAAAATGGATATAATCCAATTTTAAACGCTTCTTCTGATAATTTGCAAAAATGTAATTACATCAATGCTCTATTGGATGAGCGATATGTCAATTTTCGAAATGCTGGCAATAAGATTTGTTTTAATACCTAATAAATCCTATAAATCTAAGCTAAGACAAATCCCTCGTTTTTAAGGAAGAGGCATATCTCCAGCAGTGGACGTCCAGGGGCTGATGATGATTATATCAAATTACTTCACTACGAACTAATCCAAGATCACGTAATCCGATATTGTAGATTAGTATGTAAAGTTAAAAACTAAACATACAAAGGAGAATAGTCAGGGTGACTGGTTCTGATGCGACATCAACACTCGACGTAGTAACGGTCACGTCACAGTCACGACCGACGCACAGACAGACCTCCGGCCCATTATGTCCCGCACGAGGGCGCCAATTCAACATTAACTACAGTAGCTAGTGTAACTAACTATATGCGGCGGTGAATTATCTTGCATCGTTGCCAATGCTATCATTATAATAAAAAGTCTTAAAATATTTTTGTACTAATTCATTCATAATAGACAATAAAAAGGTAGAGCATGCGAGCTCTGCAGTGGAGACCGCGTTTGGGGAAACGTAGTGTTGGGGCGACGATCTGCGGAAAGTGGCTGGCGGCTAGTGGATGCGTGCAGCCGAAGATCGGACTTCGTGGTGCGTTTTGAGAGAAGCCTACGACCAGCAGTGGACTGCCAGGGGCTGATGATGATGATGGTGTACAGAGTTATCGTTTAGTTTGGTTTCTAATATTTTGGTACATATTCTAATTAATATTATAAATGCGAATGTGAGTTTGTTTGATACGCTTTCGCGCCTTAACTACAAGACCGATCAACATGAAATTTTGTACACACATTGTCAGGAGTACAGAGGAGGACATAGGGTACCTTCTATCCCAAAAAACTGTTCCCAAGGGATAAAAAAAAATAGCATTTTAAACGGTCTCTGACATATATGTAATTAAAGACATCAACGTGAGCAAAGCCATGGGTAAAAGCTAGTTGATTATATGTAAATACACAGCATTTTATTAACACGTCAAAAAGAGAGATGTAAAAAACGTTTATAAAAGAACATAGAAATATACAATCTGCGGCCTAATCACTAAAGGCGATTTCTTCCAGGCAACTTGTTTTTTCCTTATTTAGCTTGACGTGTTCTGTACCTTGGTCCTGCATCGATACTGTCCCCAAGCTTGCAGCTCACAGTAATGCACTTGGAATGCCAGTAGTTTAGGTCTGTCTTCATCATTGCTCCCATACTCCCACATGAGCTTCACGTCACGAAAGTCCGGCTCGCCGATCAGATGTTGCACTTCTGTAATGAAATTATTTGCCTGAAAGTACGTGCATTTAGGTATATATATATATATAGCTGCACATATATCTTTGACTAAATATGTGCTCTGTAAACAAAAATGTAAATGAATATCTTTCGTTGCCCTATAAATGTCATAAAGATAATAGAATATTAACTTCATAATAAATGCATTCAAGAGCAGGATATTTAATCAATACTTGTTGACAGTGATGACATAAAGTTCCGAGTCAAGGCCACTGACTATGGGCCTTATACGAAAGCTCGGTGAGCAATGGAAATAGCTACGATTATGCCCCACCCATCACGGGATACGTGCTACGATAACATCGTAAGTTTTCATGGGTGACGACCCATGAAAACTCGGCGCGCTGCACGCCCGTTTGTCATGACANTACTGACTATGGGCCTTATACGAAAGCTCGGTGAGCAATGGAAATAGCTACGATTATGCCCCACCCATCACGGGATACGTGCTACAATAACATCGTAAGTTTTCATGGGTGACGACCCATGAAAACTCGGCGCGCTGCACGCCCGTTTGTCATGACACTAAAAAGGGATAGACATCCCGTAAATATTAAACTTATATTAGTAACTCGAAACATTATTCCGATAGTATAGGGGTTTCTCTGTTATGCTCGGGCGGCTGGCAACGACCCGGGCGTGCCGATAACCCAGTGACTTGTTCACTGATCCGGCGCCACTAATAACCACAGTATCATATAACAGGGCCGACGAAATGACACCTCATGCACCCCACTTTATATTTTTAATCTGCCTTAGGATCGTCAAAGTTTATGATAAATCTAAAACTAGTATAAAGTTCATATTAATAACATTGCTGTGGGACAAGATCATTATCAAAAACGCATGCTTAATAATATATAAGACGTTCCTCTATTATGTCACACGAAGAAAAAATACTTCTATATAGGTGATAAATAATCTAGATGCAAAATTTTTACTGAACATACTGAAGAGAAACATTTAAAATTAATTTGCAATCGCGAACTTAAACCTCTATTCATACCCGCTTAATGTGAAAAACAAAAACTGTATTTTTATAGCTTTTAAAAATTTAAAAAATCTATCTAACATCGTATCTAAAATGAATTTGAGACGTTTGATGATAATAATAATAAATAATAATATAAAAAAATAATTAATAAATAATAATATAAAAATTAATAAATAATAATATAAAAAATTAATTAGTTTTTACGTTTTCCGTAGGTACCAAGCACTACAGGGACTTAAAAAATCTAAATCTGTAGTAGAGGTTACAGTTATAGTAGAGGTTATGTACGTGAAATCGCATGCGCTGGCGATTCAAAAATTACAATCTTGTAAGAATAAGTAGTCGGTACATCCACACCGGTTATTATTTGACTTCGGATGCTGATGTTTTCATTGACTCTGAAATTGATACGGATCCACGCATTTCATAAACATATCTATACTATTATAAAATTGTTAAATATCAAATTTTCAAAAATCAAAGATGTTTATCAGATCGACCAATTAAGGACTTCTGAAACCGAATCCGTGATGTTTATCAGATCGACCAATTAAGGACTTCTGAAACCGAATCCGTCAATGTTTGTTTGTTTGTTCAGGCTTTAAGCAAAAACCAGCGGGTAAATTTTGATTAAACTGCTACAGTCTTAAAGTTACTATTCCCGCTTAATTAATGCGGCATGTTTCATCAAAATCGGTCTAGTAGAATTTAAGATACAACTTGACCCCTATTTTAGTAGTCGCCGTTTAGGTACGAGAGGTCAAGTAAAGGTGGTTAAGCTTTTTATATAAATCTATGATTGTGTCGGGATTTCCCATGTTGCGGAGAACCGACATTCACGCGGGCGGAGCCGCGGGCAAAAGCTAGTATTTAATAAAAATAAATATGATCACATCTACCTGCATTTCTTATCTTCATATAGGTACATCGGTAACTAATATTTAAAGATGATATTCTGCCTAGGTGGACTGACGACCTGGTGAAGGTCTCATCAAGGCAATCAGTAGATGCAGGCGACTCACAGCCGCTCGATGTGGCGATAATGATCGTGATCTGACCTGAGACCTGTCTCCAGCAGTGGACGTCGGTGGGCTGATATGATGATGATGATAATGTCCTGTCTATACACTTTAGACTTCTGAGTTTAGAATAGAACAGAACAGAATACAATAGGGTAGAACAGAATCCCAGAGATTAGAACAGAATACTCTTTATTGCACACCACTGTAACAAGTTTTACAAACATCCAAAACAAGAAATAGAAAGTGCACGTTAGTACTCTTATTGCAATCGCTGATTGTTAGTTTATTTAAGTAATTGAACCATGCTGATATTTTAGATGCCCATCGTTTATTTTTTTTTACCTACATTGCTGTACTTTCCCTATCATAAAACGTTTCAATTCTAAATTATAAGTTCTGAAAACAGCATAATAAAAATCTTCACGTCGCTCAATCAACCTTTACGATAGTGCCAATCCCACTTCACTGATAATAAATCATTAAAATAAACAGCGTATCTGCCGCCTACTTACATAAAAAACATCTTCCAATTTGCAACCAAATAAGGAAACCGTATTATGTTTTAATAAATAAATACAAATAATGTTTTACTTTATTACAGTACATATACAGTGAGTTCCTAACGAATATCCGCATTTTGTGTAATATAATTTTCAAAATTAGTTCGAGTTATTAACCCTTTTCTTGGCAATGTATCTGTGCAGATACAACAAACCTTAAAAAATTCCAGTCCGATTATATTCTAATCGAAACTTACAATTTTTATGCGAATGTTTAAATGATCTCATACTTTCCGAAAACACGTTAATTTTTTTTAAATTGTTAAATGTCAATCCTACATTCATGCAGGCGGAGTCACGGGCCAAACTAGTTAATTCATAAATTTAAATCAAAGACTAAAAAAAACTACTCAAGTCGACCAATTTAGGGCTTCTGAAACCAAATCTGTATCTATGTTTGTTTGTTTGTTCGAGCTTGACGCAAAAACCAGATAGATATTGGTGGGTAAATTTTGGTCAAACTATTACTCTTATTAAAGGTACTATTCCGACTTAAATATTCAATTCTAGTCAATGTCTATTCAATTCTGTTAAATATTCTTGTCAATTCTAGTGGACCGATTTTGATGAGTCATCTCTCATCAAAATCGGTCCACTAGAATTTACGATACAGCTTGATCCCTGTTTTGGCAGCCACCGTTAATATATGAAGGCTCAAGTAAAAATGGTACTGAGTTTTTTTATATAAATCTATGATTGTTTCGGGATTTCCCAAGTAGCGAAAAACACATTCATGCGAGCGGAGCCACGGACAAAAACTAGTTAGTTAATAAAACAATTAAGTTTATATCTAATTCAGTTGCTCCGTGCTTGTTTTGGAAGAACTTTGTGACCGAGGATTATCTATAAACAGAAATATTAAAGCAAAAATTATTTTTGTTTATCGCTTGCGTTATATTTACCAACTAGCTGTGCCCGCGACTCTGTCCGCGTGGACATTCGGTAAGAATGAAATTATACATAAATTATTTTCTCCGATCTAAATAAGAATAAATGATAGATAGATGAAACAAACATCAAATTTTAGAGGAAGCTTGCCACAATGCAACAGTAAAAACAGCATTCAAATCGGTTTAGCCGTTTCTGAGATTAGCTTGCACAAACGCACAGACAAACAGAAAAACAGAGACAAAATTTCTAAAAACTATATTTTTGGCTCCGGTAATATAGGTATGGTTGGTTTTTTGAAAAAAATATTCATTGTACAGACGGCTCGTTTACGATTTTATTATATGTATAGATGAATGCTGTTTGAGCGACTAGCCTAAGCCGGATAGCGTGCCGAACGTGCCGTGGATCGATCTCCGACTGGTTGAACCGAAACACGGCAATCGGCGGATGCAGGCAGCTCAAGACCGCTCGATCGACTGTGGCGATCACTAAAGGAAGCCTAAGTGCAACAGTGGACGTGTGTGGTTAGATATGGTGATATTCTGGCAATCTCGGATGATATGTGTATCTACGGAATGCTACATAATTATACTGCCAATAATTTGCGCTGAGATCCCAGTTCTCATATACACCGTACCATATAATGCCCTTACACTCATTACAAAACCAAGCATACCTAAATGATTACACGATTCATACGTGCCTAAACTACTTATACATTGTGATATAGACTATGTGTCGTTCGTTACCTGGCGAGTGGAATGGTGTGGCGGATGCGCAGGCACAAGCTAACAACTGGGCCATGACAGCCATTGTGAATCATTCGAACAATACCTGGTTAGATTTTATCTGTTTTTGATTTTCATAAATTAGTATAGTATAAAGCCGGGGTTCTGCCCGCCATAACTGTGTGATGGCGTCATGGCGATGACGATGATATATAGTATAAACTATATATGTGAAGGATGAATATAAATTCATCCTTTTTATAATATTTATCTTCTTGTTAAATTTAAAAAAAAAACAATAATATAGCTAAACAAGTGTAATTGGCGCTTCAATATTTACGTAGATCGCGGGATCTTACGTCAATAAAGAACCACCGCATACGACATGACTTAAGGTTTTGGTGAATGCACCAATACCATAAAAAAAACGGTTTTTATAAATAAAATCTCCATTGTGGTTTCAGGTTCTTTGTTATATTACCTAAGATAATTTTAATATCTTATTGCACATAAAACACATACGTTGGAAATAATTTCCACCTTTAACATAAAATGAATTTCTTTTTCTATTCTTTTGAAGACTAATTGTGATTTTTTCGTTTCAAACTATAAAAAAATCATGCATTTACTCATGCCCCTGAAAGAAATTAATGCTAGCATACTGTCAGATTTACCAGTATGTTTTTTTTATTGCGGCTGTGTTTGAATCCTAAAAGGAGTTAGTAAAACTGTGTGTTATTTTGTTTGGTTTTTGAGAACAAACGTAGGTATGCACGCCGCTGGTACTATAGTGAGCGAGTGGCGCGAAACGGCACAAATGAACAAAAGCGCTTCACGCGTTCTGCTCTTCCTGCCATCTGCACGAGGTCATCGGATTCCACGTTGTCAACGCGCTCATCACTGCCGCTCTGGTTATAACACCATTAACTTAATTGTATCCGTAGTTAAACTTAATAGTTTCATAATATCTGTCTGTCTGTCGTCCATATTTTTTCTGGAATAAAATATTCAGAGATTCAAGATTAGAGCGAAATTAGATATATGTATTCTCAAAAAGGGGATAAGGTTGCCACTATTGGGCCATTTAATTTTGTGCAGGCATAAAATCTAAAGTAACTGTAGAAGAAATTAAAATTGAGCGAATGAGTAGTCTTTATATTCAAGTACCCGCAATTGCTGTCACTGAATAAGTCTAATGATAGCAACTGAATTATTTAATCAAAGTTACCGTGGTCCATATAAGGTAACCATTATAATTTTTGCTTTGCTTTTTTTTATGGCTATAGGCTTAATAAAAAAATGTGCAGTGACAGTTGCGGGTACTTCAGTATAAGGACTATTGCCGAAGGGCAATTATGACCTGGTCCATTCAGAAAGCCATATGAAAAAAAAACTATTTTTCATAGTACAAATTAAATTTATATTGGTGTTGTAGTTGATACCAGATACGACTTTCGATTCCGGTCCCGTTCCACTGATTTATTTCTAGTTCATGTAGGGCGTCGCGGTTCGCCACCTGATAAGTCTCGTTGCCTGCGGGAGTCATATGTGAGTTTCGGATAGACATTTTACCACGTTAGCAGGTGCAAACAAGTGGTCTCTGCCTACCTCTATGGGAAAGAGGCGTAAGTGTATGTATGTAGTATATACTATGGTCTCTGGCTACCTTTATGGGATACGTTATATATCGTAAACACCAGTATACTTAATGGAGAAGGAAAACTTCGTGAGGAAACCTGCATGCCTGCAAGGATGTGTGAAGTTACCAGTCCGCACTAGGCCAGCGTGGTACACTACGGCCTAATCCCGCTCCTGATCATGGAGGTCCGTGCCCCTGTAGTTGAGATAAATGATGAAACAAATTTATAGACGAGGGTACAGTCAAATATTCTATTATTTTAAATGTCAGGCTTCTCACGTCAGTCGGTGTTATGACATACAAACAATATTCCAATTCTAAAATTTGTTCACTTCGTTTTTTCCCTAATTTCGGTATTAGATCACCCAATGAACTAAGTATTTGCTTACAACATTAGGTTTTTACATATGTGTCATCGATTCGTCTTTTTAGTGTCGTTTTAGATACTCCATAGAGCCTGCTTGCCACATTTAATAGGCCTACCTCTTCTTGTGAAGTGTGCAGGGGTAATTTCATACAGGTTTCATTGCATAATAATAATACCCTTTTTGTCATACTATAAAAAATTGACTCTAGTTATAATTTTGTAATTTTAACTAGAGTCAATTTTTTATTTTTTATTTAAATTGTTTTAAGAAATCTCCATGGTTGAAGCGGTTCAATCGAATTTAATAAAAAGCCGTACGAATTCTTTATTAATAACTCGTATGAATACGACGATACACATATCTTATTATCGATCTTTTGCCCGCGGCTCCGCCCGCATCAATGTCGGTTTTACGCTACATGGGAAACCCCGACATAATCATAGATTTATATATCAACAGATTTGGTTTCAGAAGCCCTAATTAGTTGATCAGAGTAGTTTTTAAATATCTTTGATTTTTGAAAATTTGCCATTTAACAACTTTATAATAGTATATAGAGTTCATAGTGCTGTGACATTGGTGTTCCAAGTGGACGACGGGGAGCTCTCAACTTACAGGTTTGACGTACTGAACGACTTTAAAAGTGAATAACTCCCGAGGTATAGACGTAGTCCAACCAGAGTGCAGATTCAATGATCGCAACCTTGCTTTTCATAGAAATTTATTTATAGTCGGGATCAATAAAGTAGGAGAGAAGAAGATACATTTATAGACATCTATCTTTTTCTCTCTGGCGTAATTAAAAATATGTATTCAAACGGTGAAAACAAAATATACGCAAAAGTGGCGATGTCGAAAATTTTTATTTATTTTGAGAACTCAACACTTCAGAGCGCACATGGAAAAAAAGGCAGTACTAAAACCAAGAAAACAAGTTTTCTTGAAATATTTAGTAAGTTTAAGGAAATATGTCTCTACCCAAGTAATATCTATTTATTTAAAGAGTATGATGTTCTTAGACATTAACTTCAAGAATATTTTTTTCTTTCAGCTAGAAAATATTTCTTTCGATATATATGAGAGCGCATATTCTTGACTGAATGCAATATACTTTCATACAAGAGTATATGTCTTGTTTAAAGAAATCATTTTTACCCGTGCATGGTCCATTCTAGAATTCGGTTGTATGATATATGCGGTTCTGTATCGGTTACCTTTTTTGACGGATTTCATTATTCCTGATTATATCCAGCGAGGTTAGTTCAATAATGTATCTATATATACCAACCTCATAAATTAATCGGTTAATCCAACCAATTGCAATATATAACAAGTCGGTTCCGAATTGCCTATATTAGAATCTACACAACTTTGTTGCAAATGTTGAATAGACTCTCGGCCCCAGGACTATTCACACGGTACCGTACATTTAGACGACCCTTTAATACAGTTTCGCCGTAGATGGTTGGCTCCAGTTAGACAGCTTTCCCGTACTTAATAGGTTCGTTAAAGGCAAAAATTGCGGACGCAGTAACGTGTATCCGACTGATGTCTTCAATAACAGCGAGGCGACGTAAATCTGTTTTCCATAGTTGGCCGTGCGTGTATAATCACAGTTTTTACCGAATTCAATTAAAAGTGACCCAGTGCCGTCGTCGCGCCACGCGCTCTGAACAAAACCCCGACTAGAACACCGCGTCGGAAACAGATCACAACGAACTAGTTCGCAACTTTGTTACAATGACGTTTAACTACTGTCCAAAATGAGAGCGCACAGTGGTATACACGTCCAGCAAAATTGAATTTTTGAACGCAGCCTAACAGTTATTGTGTTCTTCACAGCGAATACTGGCACATTTTAATCAAATCTGTCAAACACCATAAACTAAGAAAAAAGATGAAGAAGAACAACTGTTATTGTGTGTATTAGCTGTTGAGAGCTACTATTTATTATAAACTGTATTTTTTCTTTTTAATGTAAAATAATAATATTCACTCATAAATTACGTAGATATCTTAAATTACATAGAAAATTTAGTCACACTAATGCACACTAATTTATTTTCATCGCGAGATTGTAATTATTAATTTAATTAAATAACAACCATTTGAGATCTAACTCGACTACATTACTCTTAAATGATTAAATTTTAATGCATTACTTCGAGTGCATGCTTGAAGCGACATCGCATCATGAAGAAAGGAGTCGGTGTGAGCCCACCATTATTATTCTGATTATAATAGCTGCGTCTGCCTCCTATCAATCAAATCAATCTTCTTCCCTTTACCCGATTTTCAACATTTTCAATCCATTAGTTCCATATCACCATCTTAAGACAAACCAATAATCTCGATTTTTGGTCAAAAAGAATAAAGATCGTCTCATACTTTCATTTTGTGCATGCATTTTGTAAATCTCATCGTTTGCTAGATTTTAAAAATAATTACCTCAGCAAGCAACTAAGAGTTTCTACAAATAATCGGTTTTGCCTGCATATAGAGAATGAAACAGCGAGACGACTCTTTCTTGCAAAAAAAAAATCATTGAAAAAGTTGGTTTTTGCAGTAGGACTGTTATATTTTGCCTCACAACATCCAATCAGCGTATCGTAGGGCGGCCACAAGGTTATACCTCAAGACATACATCTACCTTCGTATTCTCTCAGTCCATAAATAATGCATCGAATCTATCTCAATGTACCTTTATAGAGTTTTTTTGCCATGTCACAAACTTAGGCATGTCAGCCTAGGATAACGTTACTTACACTTTAGAATCTGAGATGTTGCATAGATACCGCAACATCAGAGCCATCACGTGAAGAGTGGCATAGAATTTAAATTCATTGTGTAATGCAGTATATAAATTCTTCATTCATTTGTAGCTTTTTCATGCATGGTATCCAATAATCAAGAACAGCATTTAACATTCTCAAAAATACGACAGTCAAGATATCAACAGTAACTCAAAGGGCATAACCCTGCATGATATACACCAGCAATGCTCGGAATATTATAAAATGTGGTGACACGTACTCATTACATGCTTAGCCGCTTTTCCATGTATATATAAATAACCTAGATACCTCATTAAAGAATTCTAGTTCAGTTTTTAACATGAATTACTTAGTATGTCTAGAGCTGTGAAAACCACGTCTATTTGTATCAGTTGACGAAACTGCACTTGGTATATTGTTTACCGACTATTAAGACCTGAATAATATATTTAGGTTATTATAACAGTTACGTAATGACAAACATATTGGCAAAATGCAATAGTTTCAACAATAACGTAGGCTACCTACTAGATTATATGTTAATATATATATATATATATATATATATATATATATATATATATATATATATATATATATATATA
>WUAW01011252.1:19253-32573 GCA_017165845.1 Thaumetopoea pityocampa | reverse complement strand
AGCCGCCGCAAAGTGTTTAGTCAGTAGGAGTCTGACACGCCCCGCAAGCCGCCCTCGCGACTTACGGAAGTCCTATGTAGAATTCACTCTGCGTTAAAAAAAAGGGGGTCTGGTTATCTGCTGACGAGATATCCTTATTCTAGTTTCAGTCTATAGACCAGTCTCTCACAACTGATGGTTCTTATTTTAATAAACTTATAAGTCTGTACTAAATTGTCGTTTGTGAAAAAACAAACCATAATTATTATTATATTTATGTTCTAAAGACGCATTAAACCTACATTATATTGATACTTAACATCTATATCATCACTAACCCATCTACTATCCAACCGCACGACACGGGTCTCCTCTCAAAATGGGAGGAGTTAGGCTATAGTTAGGTACCTAAAACGCTAGTCTAATGCAATTTAGCAGACTTCACATGCCGTTCATAAAATCTCTCAGGCATATAGGTCTCCACATTTTGTTTTTCTTCGCCGTTTGAAATGAGCGATAACTAATAAATTCAATTTGTACGCCGATTACTTAGATATTTAGGAACCGATTTTTATACTTCTTTTTTTATTATAAGAGTACGTGATAATTTTTTTTTATTAATTATAATGTTTATTAACCAGCTTTAACATTGTCAATATTTTACTGAATCTAAAAGATCTTTATTACAATAATTTTTTATTATAATCTTTATTTTAGGTTTTTTATTAAATCTAAGGGAACTTTATTACAAGATGTTCCTCGAAGCAAGTTATTGCTTTCCTACCGGCCATAATTCTTGCATTCTAAGCACTTATTTAAATATCTACTACTACTTAAGAATAAAAATACTTAATAGATGTCGCAGTCAGAAGTCGCGGTCTATTTTTGTGTATTACATATCATACACAAAATATCTAAAATTAATTATCGTTAGAAAAATTACTTTAAAGATCCCACAAAAATACACATCACAAGTCTTTTATACCATTATGACACAATAAAAAGAAAATAATATTTTTACACAGATTTTTCAGCTTGCAAAGAAAAAAGAAATAATATTTTGAAAATAATACTTTTACGCAGATTTTTACAAGTTTAAAAATCTGCATAAAAGTATTATTTTCAAAATTTTATTTTTTTCTTTGCAGGACTTACTATATACTTTTACATTTTTGTGTGATTTTTTGAACGATTTTTTTTAATAATTTATGTATCTATATATAAAGACGCCAAAAACTGTCTATGTATAAGCCAAAAATAATAAGTGAGGCATCTAAAATATTCTTATCAAGTTATAAAATAAGTACCAAAAAAGTGATTTATTTAGTTCTTAAAATAATTTATTTCAGGTACTGTAAACGGTTTACTTAAAATTGTTATCATAACATAATAATTTTCTAATTTTAATTTTATAATCCTATGCTTACATATAAATCAAACATTACCTTAAAAAACATGTACTTAGTGTGCAATAAAAATATTACAGGTATAATTGCACCCAAGAAAAAGTCTTAGGCAGAAACTGCCCAAAACTTAATAATAATTGGGTGGGTAATTATTTTAAATAGAGAATAGTTCTATTTTTCTTCTACGTACTAAGTTTATTAGTACTAGCTTTCATTACCAGAGACGGTTAAAATCGAAATTTGAAATACGCAGATAGGTAAGTAAGCTACCGAGATATCTACAGAATACATTGTGTATATAATAACAATTAAATGAACATTACAGACCAATAACTTACCTTCATTTGCGACAATTTCAGAGATAGGCGACACTAAATTTACAGGAAAAATCAGCCAAATTAAAAATATATTAACACGATAAGTGATCATTGTGTTATTGTCAATTCTGTGCGCAAATTCACAATCTTTGTAGTACCTACAATAATAATGAAAAAGTTCGCGCGAGTTCAGTGTGTGCACTCGTAGGCAACAAACAGGCCACACACTCGCGCCGCACAGGTCTCAACACGACTAAACGACACAATCGCCGAGACAAACTGCTCTTTTAGATGGGCACAGTTACTCGCTGCTGCGTGGTCGAAAGGATTTGAAGTTCAAAAAAGAGTTCGTTATGATCAACTGAAATATGAACGTCGCGGATATTGACACGGTCACAGCAACTCACTGCAGCGTACCCACAGCACGCTTTGTGTGATCAACAGATAGATGACAGCAATTTCATTTGCACTTTTGCTGCAATTGTAAAATATCTCTTGAACGTATTCCCTACTAAATTTGAATATGGTTGATGTTTATAGCTGTTTATTGGTCCGTTTAGGCGAAGTAATAACGCAAAAGCAAACGAACATTTGTTTTTATAATAGGTAATTAGTAAGGTGTTAACAGAAGTGTAGGATAGACTTTGAAATAAAATGCAGGTTCCGTATTCTCTGTATATATATTTACTACTGGTTAGATTAATCTTTTCTAAAGCATTATCACAATTATATGCCATAATTTCAATTCATACTATAATAATTTACGAACAGTAAATTAGCGACAAGTGACTCAAGTGGCGATCAAACGAGAATTAGCGCGGCCACAGCGAGTACACTCGCTTTCATATAATTTCCATGGCGACATCCAAAGCCACAGAATAAATATTGTACTCACTCAGAAGGAACTAAAATTAGTTAATTAAACAACCGAAACACAACTACCAAATAATAAATACTACGAGTAAATTACCAGCACTAGGAAACGGTGGGTTTATATCAAAGGATTAATAACAATATTTTATTAAGCAGCCGCTACGTTGTATCCTTCTCCAGTTATTTATTTATTAACTAGCCTTGTCTCGAGGCTCCGCCTGCGTGCATGTCGGTTTTCCGCTACACGGAAAATCCAAAAACAATAGATAATAAACAACATAGTAGATTTAGATGAAAGACCGTAGAACCACTTTTACTTGAGCTCTTGTATTTTAACGCAGATACTAAACTGGGATCAAGCTGTATCTTAAATTCTACTAGACCGATTTTGATGAAACATGCCACAGTATTTAAGTCGGAATAGTAGGTACCTTTAAATCAGTAACAGTTGACCAAAATCTACCTACTAGTTTTTCGTGAAGCTCGAACAAAGAAACAAACATCGACAGATTTGATTTCAGAATCCCATAACTAGTCGATCTGAGTAGTTTGTTTTCAAATATCTTGATTTTTGAAAATTTTACATTTAACAATTTTATAATAGTATAGATTGGCAGAAATCCGTTATAATAAAAAAAATGTTGAAATGGACTCATCACAAACCCTCAGATCATTAACAGCAGTGACTAAATCATTCCGTTGAGTTCTTGCAAGTGGCACCTACTTATTTATATAGAATTTTGCATCAAATATTTACAAAAAAATGTATGTATCCGAAGGACCACGTTATATACCCGCAGTCAGAAGCACTGGAAGGATAACTCAGTCTTGAAATAATACGAGTAATGCACGTTTATTAAAATCGAAACAGTAGATCTCGAATCTTCTATAGATAGGTATCTATGGGTAGCCGTGACTACTTACCATCATATTGGCTGCATGGTCGTTTGATACAAATAACTACGATGTGTAAAAAAAATCATAATTTAAACACTGAAAATAAACTAAATGAGAAGACAACTGTTAGCACGCATCAGAAGCGTACTCGTATATCAACACCTGCATGCAATAACAATGTAACTTTTTGTGTTTTTAGGGGAGATCAAAATTTATAGTTAAAAATTTATATAAAGGTAAAAAAACATCTCTATCTAATGTTTTTAGGAGCACCATTATCTCTAAGGTTGTAAAAAAAACTATTATATATTTTATTGTTTTTTTTTTAGTTAACAAGAATTAAATAACTCAATATGCGAAAAAATAAGTTACATCGTAACTTATTTTTTCGAATATTGAGTTATTTAGCAAGCATTGCATGGAGGTGTCGGTATAAGTACACGACACAGTTACTCGCTGAAACATAATTAAAATTAGTAATTAGAATGATTTGAAATTCAAGAGGCTAGATTATCTATACATATACGAGTATAATTTCTTGTCCTGACTGACTGATTCATCAACGCAGAGCCTAAACCGATGTGACTACAAACCTTAAATTTTAGCAGTTGGTGCCTTTTATGTTGTAATCATCCACTATGAAAGGATTTTTTGGAAATTTCACCCCTCAGGGGTAAAATAAGGGATGAACGGTTGTATGGAAATCCTTCATTTTCAAAGTAAGAAAAACGTCATTTACAACGAAAGATTAGAAATGAATGTACACGTATATAGGCTTTTTTTGCGGATCTGCGAATAGCATTGTTGTGAATATCAGCATCAGTATTAGCAATTGCGGAATTAATATTTTGTATAGCATCAGTGCCAGTATAGTTACTTATTAATGCTGACTTTCATGGAACCACATTAACTTTAGGGGCGGAGTTTATAGCGCGCTCTCGCGAACCCAACGAACAATTATTTAGTTCAGAACGTTTAATTTATAATCTAACGATAAGCCACAATCGTCTGGTTACTAAAAAATTAGCAGAACTTTTATTTAAAAAAAAATACCACTCCTGAACTTTGAGTATTAATAAATAAAAATAATTATCCTAAAATGCTTGCTAAACGTCTTCTCGTTCAAAATCCCTCAGTGCCTGAAACTAAGGTGTACAACCAATGTGTGTTACCAGTGATGACTTACGGCTCTGAGACGTGGTGCTTCACAAAAGGACTTTTTCAGAGGCTCAATACAGTTTTATTACAGTATTGATTATAGCTTGATTATGCACCGATACACGATAATTAATGGATTAAGTAAAAAGCATCAACGAGATTTCATGTATTTATTTAAAAATAAAATATATCTTAGTTTACATGCACAAAACTACCAGAAACCATCTTTAAAAGTAGGTATTTACAATGTAAATGAAATAAAGATAGTAATTCTGCTGTAAAAACCAACTAAATTTAGACTATCTTTTTCTAATGCCAAACGCCAAAATGAGATAGCAAACATTTTTAGCTAGCACCAACCGACATTTCTGTCAAAAGGTATAAAAAAATGTTGCGTTTTGCGATCTTTAAACAGTGTGTTCCGAGATCACGTCTAAATTTCTTAATTTTGACGTGTCTAAACAAAACTGACAGCGCCAAAGTTGCAGCTATCTCGTTTTGGCTTTTGGCATTAGAAACAGATAGAGAGAATCTAAATTTAGTTAAGTTCTTTTACACTGCTGTACCTTATATTCTATTCTCCAATTACCACCAAGGTCGTGATCTTTAACTATTGGCTTCTTAAATAAACTGACGAATGACATGAGATATCTTCTAAAGATAGCCATATTCGGAGTTTCTTTACCTGATATAATTTGAAACGAAAATACTTAAACATACGCAAGATCAAAACCGAGTGTAGAAAGGCTCTTAAATGGCATCCACGGGCGGAAAACCGTCGCGTGTAAACCTTAAATGCAAATGACCGGAAACCGGTACAAGTCTTGGGGCTGATGGTGATGATTCGAAGTTATGTACGTCAGTAACTAATCACTTTAGCACAAGTTTATTTCTGCAATAGAAAAGTTGCTTTCGACCCAAAATAAACTGCCCATATACTAAATAACGTTTAATAATTTTACAAAATTACTATCGACAATCAAGACACAGAACAAAAAAGTAAATGAGTGGTTACGATACATAAATGCTTGCATCCGAAAGTAGAGATTTACATCCAAACTTCAACACTTACTCATCTTTATATAGTATGTATGAATTTCGCGAAAATAACTCGAACAATATCTTTCACGCGCAGTAGCCATTTTATGAATAAGGTATGCTAAAGTCACCAATTAACTTCATTGCAGGGTCGGATATACCGACATGCTATCGATTTTACTTATTTTATAGCTCTGCGATTAAATCTTGGGATGCTTCGATACACCTTGACACTATGGGTCCGTATGTTCGGCCTATAGCCCTAATCCTATTCTGTGCAAAGTTTACTGAATGCATCTTTAACAAAACTACATATTACTCCAGCAGTCTTCAGGTTGAATTAAGACAGACCCAAAATTCACTTTCTACTCAATGCATCACCTTCTAAAATTTCCACCTTCATGTCATAATTACTATATGTTGTGCTGCTATACAAATTCATCCTATGAATACGCTCTATCGTTCTAAAATGGCCTGTCTATTGATCTGGAGTAGTTTATCACTATTTCGATTACTCCGTCAGCCAATGATGCTCGTTTAGACAAAACTGCGATTTTTGTTTCATATACATTGCACATACATACATTGTACAATTTTTGGAAAATAAACAAGTGATTACTATAATATTGAATTATAATACTACTACAATAGAATTAGTAATAGTAATTCATGTACAGTCTACATGGTAGACATCAATGTACTCAACGGAAAAGGAAAATTTCGTGAGAAAACCTACATACCAACACGCACCAGGTCAGCGTGGCAAATTACGGCCTAATCCCCTCCTAATTAGGAGAGGTCCGCAAAGACCTCAGAGGCATTTGTCCTCAATACACCCTGTACACTCTCGTAGTGGGGACGAATATAGACTGAGGATGATGTGACAAGTGATATTTCATAATTTATTCTATTCGACCCAAGTGGCTATATACTGTTGGGGTGGTACTGCATTGTACGAGGGTCACACTGAAAGTTTTTAGAATTAGCCAGTAGGAAAAGTTGCCGATGAAAAATTTATTTGAATTTCGTATCTCTTCGGGAAGCTGTAGATGTACATTTACAAATTGGCGCCGATTTAAAAAGTGCGTGTCGCGCGTCGAAATGAGTTTGACTAGAGAAAATTATCACTCCATGATTTATTACGACTTCCGCTACAGTCTTCGTATATGTGTTTTATCAATGACTATGTTATGATAGACTTCGATTGGCGTTTCATGATGTTGCCCCACATCGTGCCACTGTTTATAACTGATTTATTGAGTTTAATCGTGGTCGAAACAATCTCACTGATGATTTGTGCAAAGGACATCCTTCTAAGAAGAGCATTTAAAATAACGTGAATGCTGTACGGTTTATTAACCGTAATGATATTTCATTAGTGATAGAAGCTGATAAAGAGTGACGTATCAACGGATTCGGGTAGGTTTAGGCATTGATATGAGTCAGGTGCAAAATGTCTTACACGAACATTTAGACGTTAGAAAGCTTTTCATCAGATGGATACTTCTTAATTTGACGGAAGATCAAAAACGCCGTCGTTTGGAGTGGTGTTGCGAAATGCTTGAAAATTATAACGGAGGTGACTCGAATGCTGTGTTTAACATCGTCACAAGTAATGAAATATGTATGTATTATTACGAGCCCATAACCAAAAGAAAATGCCCAATGGATGTGTCCATTCCAAAGATTTGCCGACAAAAGTAAAGAAGCACTGAAGTTAAAGGAAAAGGACGATTGCCTCATTCTTTGGGCGAACGGGTCATTTCGCAACAATTGCGGTAGAGGATAACGGAATTATTACTGCAGATTAGTATGTTAGTCATTGTTTACCGCTTGTCTTGGAAAATGTTCGTCAAAAGCGCCCAAGAAGCAGCCCCCCTAGCCAAGTTGACATTCGACAATCGTTATCGCTAATAGAAACGAAAAAAATGTATTGGAATGACACTTCTAATCGCCAAGTCACACGTGACTCATCGAATAGAAGTGTATTCCAATACATTTTTTCGTTTTTATTAGCGATAACGATCGTCGAATGTCAACTTGGCTAGGGGGCCAGGATCCTCCTCCATCACGACAACGCTTTAGCTCACTCCGCCAGACGGACAATCGAATGTTTATCCATGGACGGTGTGGAATTAGTGAATCATCCTCTTATTTTATTTATTCCTCAAAATAATATATAAAAATACACGAACTCAGAGGAATTCGCTTTTTGAACCCCGAAGATGACGTGGCTGTATTCGAAATAATCTGGATCCCTATGGATAAGAGTATCACTGCTTCAGTGAATAGTTCAATCGCATGCGACGGTATTCGCACCGGAATGGAACGGAGACTACTCCGAAAAACTATAAAAACATTAACAGGTTCCTACATCATTCCGTTTTTAATTTTCTAAAAACTTAGTGTGACCCATGTATTGTAATTATTATCCATTCATTATTTCTCTATTATCTTCATGATTCGGATTTTATGTTTTGTCTGAAAAAATAAAATTGACTTAGCGATATTATAACAACTTTACAGGAGAGAAACGTAAAATCACTTTTTTGAAAAGAAAGTGTAAACCCATCATCATTCTCAAAAATCGACTTAATATTTATTGAAATGTTGCTCAGTCAATTTTTTCTTTTAACCATCAATATTATATATTAATTATTTTGGTATATTATCGACGGCAGCATAGAATAAAAAGACAACTGCATTTTTGCGAAATTCTCTTTTACACATAATTAAATTCTGATTTTTTTATTAAGATTTTTTTTTCATAAAAATATCTCATTTCTTAGTTGTATTTTGTCGCATATATAAAGACAACTACACCTATTTTTACGAAGTTTTCGCGTTGTTAATGCTCGCCTGAAAACTAATAATTTTATAGATATCCATTTGATCTTCGCTGCTGTCGATATGTTCCTTGTTTTATGCATTTGGAAATTACAATGCGAATTCTGCAGTAAGAACGACATACATTCAATCACTATCAGAACTGTTCTTTTCTTCCTTGGTTTCCACAGCCTGCTCTTGCTTATAATGTCTGTATTCAGGTTTCAACTCCCACATGTTTTTATGAGGATTTTTAAGATTATAATTACACACATCTTTTAATATTTCCTTTAAATACACAATAGGTTGCTTTGTAATCTGAAAAAAAAAAAAACATATTTTTAAATAAAGAAAAAAAGAGTACCTATGGAATGATAATGAAGAGTGTACACCAGCTTTTAGAGAATTAATTTGACTAACAAAATATTATTCTTTTTATCAAAGCATATTAATATAATAAAGAACTATATAGAGGTGTGGATCCAAAGTTCAGGAGTTCTTGGCTGAGCATGCTAATATTTCCATAACTCCATGTTTCAGAAAACATTTAAAACAGACGATCCCAATTGGTGACATAGAGACACTAGTTATTTGATATAGTTGACAGAATTGTAGGGGCTTATGACATGTCGGACAGCCTCATAACGACAACCCCTGCAATTAAACCAACTTTAGGTTGAAATAATGGTATAATAAGGAAAAATAAGGTAATTCTTCAGACTAAATCCACCGAGGCTTATTGACTTGAAATATATTTTAATCGATAGAGGACCCGCGGCTATAGTAAATTTTAAAAGTCCTATTTGGGGCAATTCAACCACCTTTGAGAAAAAAAAAATTTAAAATTCTGAAAATCACATCGTAATGGAAACCATCATATTTATTTTAGTACTTACGACTTTACTGTAGTGACGGGTGTAAAAATCTCCATTAAGGACAGAATAACACAATAAATTGCCAAAAATATGTGCGACGACGAACGAAGCGAGGAGAAGCGTGTTAGGCTGTTGTAGAAAACGTACGAGCCTAGCGAGCGTGCCACTAAATAAATAATAATAAACAAGTATGGATTGCCCTGAATGGGACTTTTAAAATTTACTATAGCCGCGGGTCCTCTATAAAGTATATTTTAAGTCAATATAGCCTCCGTGGACCTAATATGAGGAATTACCGAAAATAAAAACATTGTAGTATACATTACAATGTTTTGGCACTTTTAATATATAAAATTTAAAACAAACCTTCTGCAAGTCTTTGATATTATAATACTGATGTTTTTCAAATGCAGCAAACAACATATTAAGAACAGCGTCTTTGTCATCGCGGGCCTTCTTGCCCTCGGCAGTCTTCTTTTTCAAGTAATCAATCTGAGAATGTGATTAAATTATTTTAAACACAATTATTTCTTATACATATATTGTATATGGTGGGTGTGTGCATACTTAATAAAACTCAACATAGAATACAGAGGTATATAATTAAAATAAGTTCTACTCTTGCATATATGCAGTGCATTGAGGTACCTTAAAATTATATAACCTCACATTTATTCAGATCGATCTCATAGAAATTCATTAGACTTTAGAACCCCTCATGCCAAAATACTAGCTCGAAGTTTTAGTATCATCATAGTATTGGGTTCATCCACACTACAGGGGCATGGAGCTTCTCTAATCAGGAGAACATAGTCTACTACACAGGCCTAGTGGGGATCAGTAGAATTCAAACACCCATGTGGGCATGCATGTTTCCTCACAAAAGTTTCCTTCTCCATTGAATACATTGGTGTCTACAATGTAGACCATACATGAGTTTGAAATAACCTAGTGGTATGGGACCGGGATCAAACCTGCAACCTTTTCGATCGTGGGTTGTGTTTAGAACAATTTGACCACTAATGTATTTTAAAACAAGACTTCAAAACCTCATAATAATGATTAAGAAAATGTAAAAAGCTATATAACTAACAACTGCTAGAACTAATGGTGTGCATAGCTATTCACCCTCATTCAAAGTATAGAATTGGACACAAATAATCTCTAAAAGTTGGGTTGTAATTTATGATGAGAATTGAAAAACTATAGATATTGGTACTATGCCCCATCAGATTATTACTCTCACACTTAGTATCCGAGCAGGGTTATACAGTTAGTTAAGGTTAGAGGTGTACAAAACAGTACACCATCCAAATTCCGTTACTTTAATATTATGGAGCAGATAGTTGCCTATGGCATACAAGTTAATACAGAGGCTTGAGGAATTCAACAACTGCATTGCTTGCATATTTAAGATGGCAAAAATACATATGCAGAGTAATACTCACATTATGTTTGTGATCAGATACTGGTTTAAAGTTCTGCACTACTCTGTCCAGCTGCTGTACTTGCCGTTGGGGCATAGATGCTTTTCTGATTGATTCAGATTTCAGCTTATAGTAATTTGTGTCTGCATAAGGACGACATTCTAGTTTTTGTACAATTCTACCCTCCATGTACAATTGTTCTGATTCAGGTACTACTGAATCTGTATTTGATGCTGAAAATATTAATTCACCTTATATTTTACCATCTAACCTCAAAATTATACCTCTTTCAACTGATATCTATACTATTATAATATCTTTACTATTATAAAATTATTAAATGTCAAATTATTAAAAATCAAAGAGATTTAAAAACAAACTACTCAGATCGACTGATTAAGGGCTTCTGAAACCAAATCCATGGAAGTTTGTTTGGTTGTTTGTTCAGAGTTTATGCAAAAACCGGCAGGTAAATTCTGCTTAAACTGTTACAGTCTTAAAGGTACTATTCTGACTTAAATACTGTGGCATATTTCATGAAAATCAGTCCAGTGGATTGAAGATACAGCATAATCACTTAGTAGCTGCCATTAAGGTACGAGAGGTCAAGTAAAAGTGGTTCTAAAGCTGTTTATATAAATCTATGATTGTACTGGGATTTTCCACATAGCAGAAAACCAACATTCACACAGGCAGAGCTGCAGGCAAAAGCTACTATTCTATATTAATTTTCTCTGGATCGTTTTTTTCTTCTCTAGATTGTTCTAGATTTAGACTTTTAGATAGATCAAAAGGAATGCTTAACCTTTGAAACTACTAAGTGTATTTTAATGACTCCAATAAATTTCTAAACATGTATAATTTTTTTTTCTATTAACCTGGAAGGAACTGAACACAGTTCACCAGAAAGGATCCAATCTAGAAAAACTGACATAAGTGGCTACATAATTTGAAACCAGACCTAATTGAAAAATAGAAATGTGAATTGAATGAATAAAAATGTGAAGTTCTGCCCTATAATTACAATAAAACCAACAAATACTAAATAGCACCAATGAAGAATTTACAATGTAAACTTCAATACCAGATATCATAAAACTATTTTATTATAAATTTTCTTTAAGGTTTAAGGATGGGGTAACTTCAGGTGGCAATTCTAGTCAACCCTGTAGCCCCCCATTATACCTGTGACAACTAGTGTCATTTACAATGCAGATGGGATCCACACTTTTATATATCTTCTCAAATTTGAAGAGGTACAATAGTACAGTGGATTAGATATCAGACTCCCAAAATAACTTTAAATTTATATAAGTTTTCCACATCCAAACAGTATAGGTATCTATATTACTAAATATATGTATGCTGTACTTACGAATCATATGTGAGAACACTCCTAAAGATTGTCTAGTAACGGTGGACACATCAAGACGGTGTTCTTTTGGTATAATCTGTTCTCCTGGTTCTTTTAGACAGAGCACGGCTTCAGAAAGAGACAACTGCACCTGTGCACGTTGACCCGGCGCTCTTGATATCTTCAACTTGCCCACCTCAATGTTTCCTGGAGCTTTTTCCCATTTATTTGCTATATATTTAGGAACCTTTACAAGCCATACACCTCTCCCAGTATTGGAGAGATCTAATTTACGATCAATATGAGGTGCATTATTTGGAGCAGTACTCATAATGTAGCCCGTAACCGATTCAATTAAAAGTACTGATGAAATTAATTAAAAGTTCTGATGGAAATATACCACTGGATCAAATAAAAATTATATTGCTCATTTTTAGCACAAAAATTCCAAAGTCAACTTATTTACACACAAAAATATTATAAACTAAGTAAATAAGGGTTAGTGCAGTTCTAAAAAATAAGCAATTTATAGTGGCTAGTACTATGTAAGTTTGTAAACAAAGTAATGTCTTCAAAATAAATACGTTTGATTATTTTGTAGGCAAACTACCTATAATCAGAGATATAACCAAATTCAATAAATTATTCAATAATTAATGCATAGACCTGCTCAATGCTGCTTAAATGTACTCTGTGGACCTGCTAATGTTACTTTCTATAAGGTACTCTGTGATATTACTTTAGTACTTGCCCACAGACTAGATTTGTACCTACCCCAGTATGTATCAGTATATATCAGGTACTCTATAGTACTTGCTTGAGGCTTTACTATACTCATTACATAATCTGTATTCAGTATTTAAAGAGTATGTGGTTCACATCGACACCTGCAGACTGCAAAGATTCAGGGAGTATAGTATAATTTTGACAATTGCGACATCTATACTATGCATCATTACTTAAAATGTCCATGAATTTAGGATACCAGGCCATAAAATCCAAAATAATATGAACTGATTTTAGAGAGAACACAATACTCAAAGAGGTGATGGCAGCCCGAGTGAAGCATCAGATGAAGTTTAATTTTAACGTTTTATGTTATTTTATTGTAAGTGTAATTTTTAGTAAATTGTAAGTGTATATATATATATATATATATATATATATATA
>WUAW01011248.1:26991-45012 GCA_017165845.1 Thaumetopoea pityocampa | reverse complement strand
GCGGGCAAAAGCTAGTTATGTAAATAAACTTACCATGGTTGTATGGCGTTGGTATCATAATAACGTTACTCCATAACCTTCCGTGGAAGCAGTGAGAAACAGCTGTGGGATATATTTGGATAATGAGCAACAGCGTTATACTATTCATCAGCATCATCACCATCAACCAATGGAATTCCACTGCTGGACATGAGCCTTCTCCTTAAAAAGAAGGTATTTGCCATAATCTCCACGCTTGGCAGGCGTCTTGAAGATTGCAGTACATTTTGATTAAATGACAGGATAAATTTGCTACCCATTATCCTGGTACATCTCTAAGCATCCACGGAAAGAGATGGAGTACTGCTATTATGAGGACGAGGGACACAGCAGGTGGAGCAAGCCAAACGTAGAGGTTGCGCCAAATTCCTCTAAAACTTTATTTATATATAAGCAAAATAAATCATGTGAAAATAAGGTGCTGTAAAATTGACTTTTATTATTAGAAGTGTGTGGGTAGATACAAATTATTATGGCTGTTTTAATTGCGTTACAACGTTAACATGATGATCTTAACAGATTCGAAGAGCGTGTTTTATTACTTTTTATTATCCGACCCTCATTAGCAACAATTGTGAAGCCTTTAGACCGCCCTTGCTTTGTTCCAAGCTAAGATATTTATCGGTGCTCAATATAAAAACTTGTTTAGAGAGGAAACAATTAATGCGGTAATTTAATAATGCTGGCATTATCCTTATATCTGCACTACAGTCGTATTTAAGGGGCTTACAGTTTGCGGTGTGATAATAATATTTAAATAATATAATTGAAGAACACACAGCTCACACATAGCTCGGAGAACAAATTGTCCAAAAGTGTTACGATGATAATTCAGAAGAGGAAAACGTGTAAGACAACCCCCGATCAGATGAGTCGTTGTTCTAAGGTCGCAGGTAATTGGTGGATTCAGGCAGCTCACAATCGCTCAATGTGGTAATTATTAAAGCAGGCATATATCTAGAAGAGACGTCTGTGTGCTGATATAATGATGATGACAGCTAGAAAGTGACAAAAAATTCACAATACGCACTGTGTGATCAGTATATGTTCATTTTTCAAAACGTCTTTCGTAATACCATAAATTTCATGAATCCGGAAAATTCAAAAATAATTAATAGACATACTATTCAGATTCATCGACATCATCATCAACTCGTCTACTGTAGAAACGGGTTTGAAAGGTATTCAAAATGAGATTACCTATTCAGATTAACTAAGCAAATATTTAGGATTATATAAAATATTTTGGTAATCCGATGGCTATAAATTGGAGGAAAATTGAAAAATTGGAGGATTTTTTTGTTAAGAAGACTCATATCCATAGATTGTAGTACCGTAGAAGCTAAGAAGTGTAGCTAAGAAGTAATCGATGGTGCCAAAGTAGTTGAAACTATTGAACGAATTTTTAAATATCGTTATTTATAATACAGCAAAGCTATGGCCACAAACTACCACAAACTAAGAAGCGCTTGTATGATTTAAAATACCAATATTTTAAAATTTTACAGGCGTACGTCTAAACTGCTATGGTTTTCCTCGAACTGCAATAAGAAGAATAGATCAAGAGCTGACACCTGCATCCGGTATAATCGCAAACAAATCATCTCACTAGAGCCGTACTAGCCTTGATATAATTGTTTGATGATAGATCAAACAACAATGCTTCAAACCTACTGTATTTCAAATAGATAATAATAAATATAATAAAGTTCAACTCCGTTATCGCAATCACACAACCAAACAACTTTACCATCCAGAAGATTTTGATCCAAATAAATGTCTCTCATTCTTTAAAACTGAATGAATCTCTGTGCTTTTTAATTATAATGTTGCTCGTTATTTTTGAAGGTAATGTTCATTTGTTTCTGTTATTTTAAACACTGCAATTTATGTGAACATTGAGTATAGTTTCTCAAAAGAAATCCAGCGGGAATCGGCATGTAAGGAGTCATTGCCATAGGTAGGAACGCATCTAATTTAGACTTGGAAGAAGCATCAGTTCAATTCAAAACTTTTATAGACCTGCTGGACTGTAGCAGTCACTCATAAACAGGTGATCCAATAGCTATTTTTATAACATAAAAATTAACTGCGTAGAGTTTAAAAAAACATTCAGAAAACACGCTAGAATTGTCGATGCACATATAATATGGTGACTGTGAATTTCGAAACCATAATAACTCGAGGGCAAAATTTTCTACCGTTCCTACCATAATTATACTTTCGGCTTGTCACGGTTAGGTCAGTATTAGCATAATGCCACTATTAATCCGCGTCACTTATTTTTTGGGAGTGTAACATAATACTTATAGGTTATATTATGTTGACGGTATATTATGTACGTGTGGTGATCTACTAGACTGTGTTTACATATACGATTCTTAGGGATAAACTTGTTCCTGACTTCATTTTACCTGAGAAAATATGGAATTTCTTTTTTGAAATTGCTTGCGTGTAACTAGAAATGTCAGCCATCTGACATCCTAGTTAATTCTCTAAGGTCAGTGGAGCTCATAGACTATTGATTCTTATACCCTTATCATATAAGCAACAGGGTCGAACAGCAAGAAATAAGTTTTGTGAAATTTCATATTTGCTTGCTCACTTCAAAAATTTATAGATAGATTAAGATTGCTGTCCTATTTCAAACACTGGTATCTCCAGTCAAAACGGTCAGGAAAAATATCACAAAAATTTCGCGTCTTATTTTCACATGTACAGCATAGACTGCGTCTCTGATGTGCGTTAGAATGAGCTGGTCTGATCTCGTACAGTCTAATACAGCTACCCTGATTTTCTTAATCTAACTGTGTCCCTTGGGGATCATATTCGGTATATAAAAACATATTCGGGCAGTACAGCGCTTAGAATTGGTTAAAATATACCACTAGACGCTTGACTTGTATAACTAACTAATACATGTGGAAGTCTTAAGATTAAACCGCGGTGCGACGTGATAAAAATTGATATGATCCTTATAATAAATGATTCTACGAAGGCGTACGAAAAATCTGTTGAAACTATATGACGATTATACTGATGGTTGGCATGCTGTGATAAATTAAATTTTGGTCACGGTGGTGTTATCACTATACCTGTAATCAGCTGATCCAGAGATTAACGAGTAGATACAAAATTGGAATATATTTTATGACATATGTATTATCAGAGGTGGTAAATTGTCAATAAAATCTAAAAGATACAGGCAGGAAGTTTTAGTTTATGATATATGTATATACTAGTCAAATATCATTTTAAAAGTAATTTGTTTACCTCATAATACCTTTGCAGCTAGTATGTCTTCCACTTCAGTAAATGATTGTCATAGGATGAATTGTGTATTTCATTTTAAATGTTTGTATATTTAGAATGAAAAATTATTATTATCAATGTTGTTATAAGTACTACAAAATCTTCGAATTTTTACTCCTTAATATCTATGAGAGCTTCAGAAATGTTTAACTTATCCAACCTCGGTGCAAGGTTAATTCTCATAATTATAACAATTTACAAGGTGAAGTTTAATAGGAGAATGGATTTCAAGAACTCGTTTATGTGTTATATAATTTTGATCTCCTTGGAGGTTATGGCTCTAACAACAAATTGACTGTGGTACATGGTGGAAATGACTAGATTGCGTGCTGTGTATTGCGCTTACAATTTTAATAATAATTATTGCGCTGTAGTCAATTGTCAACTTCACCTGATTGTAAGTTACCAGATACAGGTAAAATTGAATGTCCAAACATGAACGAAACAAAATCTGATATACATAGATAGAAATGTAGGGAGTATATATCATACTCCCGATGTCAGAAAAAAACGATACCTATTTTTTTGGATTACGGTTGTTTCATTCCTAAGCTGACATTTATTTTGACACTTTGCCGACCGATCACGTAGATCTACCCATTTCGAAGCTAGTCGGTGGACGACCGATCGGGTAGATCTACCCTTTTCCAAGCTAGTCAGTGGCCGACCGATCGGATAGATCTACCGTTTTGATCTGAGGAACGCTTCTTTCTCTATAGAGCTTTCATTTTCTATAGAGTACAATAGCGAATATCAGTCCATGCTACTTTAAAAAAATCCGCGGTTGACAGCACAGCTTGTCTTTCCCAAGCGCGGTGGAAACCGTACAGGTCTCCGTGGCGCGTGCAGTCGGCTAAGTGTTAATGTACTACATAGAATCAAGGACTGTCAGTAAAGAGTGCTTTGAAATGAATTTGATCCACCGAAATATGTGAGATAAGCAAGTTCAGGTATCAGGTTTAAGAATTTATTTTTATCATTAAAGAACTATAACAGTTCGCTTAACAATGATAAATTTAAAACATTTACAAATCAAGTAAAAAATTATCATAGTAATCAAACTATACACAAAACTGTCATTAGATACTTCCATAAGTGTTTTTTAAAACTAGATTTTTTTTGCATTTTCTTATTATTTGAGGCAGGTTATTGTACAAATCAAGTCAAGTAAAATATTTGAGATAAGAGTCTACCAATCCTCACTAGGCTAAACAGGTAGACTACAGCCTAATTCCCTTCCTAGTTAAGGGAGGTCCATATCCTTTTAGTGGGATGAATATAGACTGGAGATGATGACTTATTAAATGAATGCACTCGCTTATTGCAGCGTGTAAATCCAAAATTTTGCTGCCATACCAAGAGAAACTATGGTAGCCATTTTGGGAAGATTTTAGCCATTAGACCTAAATCTTCTAAAGAACCAAACGTGACTAGTACTTGTGCCTTAAAATATCCTATATATGTCCTAAATGTTACATTTCATCCCAATGAAAGCAAAACTAATGGATCTGATAAATCTTAGAAGTTTCATATATGATATTATAAATTTAAGTTCATCTGAACTGAGACCAAAATTGGTATATTTTGAAACTGTGTCTTAGCTTGTGCCAAATCTTTGAATCAAATTTCAAGTGTTTGAAGGGCACATATTTTTATTGCAATAAAATGGAATATTTAATTGTTACTTGAGTTGTTGTTATTTTAAAAGTATTTTGAAGAATAATTGGCCCAGCATGTTTTTGCTAGAATTCATATTCATTTAATTTCCTAATTAGGTAAACATTAAATATACCTAATGTTGATTACATTTGAATCATATCACATACTCGTATTTTTTGTACAAATAATATGATTATTAATATTTAAATAGCTTCTTACAATGAGGAAACAAAAAAAAGAGTTGCTTGATACAATGAAGTTTAAGGAAAAATAAACTATTAAGGAATTATTATTATAAAAATATTATAATTAGCATCAAATAATGCATGCATACAATAGCAAAATATTATACACGACTATTGTACAAACTACAATTTCCAAACGGTAATAACTGACTGTATTTTTCTTATAAAAGTTTAAAACTAATCATAAAACTGGTAACAAATTGTAAACTGATCACTTTGTCATGTCAATCCGTAAATTAAGCAAATGTGAGGTCAGATCTTCGATGGACTATAGGTGTGACTAAATGTGTAGAAAATGTCTCCTATAATATTATTGTAAATGGTTTCCGCACGCATTGTAGGTAATTGGGGTGTATACTGTGGTGAAAAATGGTCACGCAACGCTACTGTATAATTTACAGAATTAACAATATTTACAGAATTAACACTGTCAAACACCGACATGGCGTTTGTTCTGCGTTCATGACAGTCTTATTATCCAAGCGGTGTGATATGCTGGATTGGCGTGGGCGATTCTACAAAATATTATTTCAGCAGTTGGCTGACTCTTCTGAAGATATTGTCTACAACCATTTAAATGAATATGTCCACCAATATACAATGCGTGTGTATGTGCGTGTATGTCAATATAATTTTAAAAGAGGATTCCTCACAATATACCATAATAAAAAATTTCCATACATTATTAGCTAAGCTATTGACTCATAAATGGACAAACTAGTGTATCTTCAAAATTCAATTTCTCAAATCATTCTTATAAATATTCATTGGTCTTTAGAGCCTTGACTTGTCTAAATGAATGGGAAAAAATGTTCCGTGGCATGCCGAAAACAATGCCTTCCAGCCTTGACCTGTTTCATAATTATTATAACAAGTTTACTATTCTCTTGCATAAAACCGAGTCCCAGATTCGTGCATACATACCTTCACACTGTCCCTCTGACTTAGGTCGAGATAGGCTATTCTGTTATTATTAAGATGCAGTTAAGAACCAAATGACATCATCTCCAAAGCTCTCACAATCTTAGAGATGACTTGTGTCATTCAGTTACTAGTCGAGACCCGCATGTTTATAACACAGACCCACGTGCCACAAAACATGAAGTAGATTAGATCTAGCCTAAATGTTAAAAAGACTCACCTTCTCACGCTCAGCCATCATAGGTAGATAGGTAAGTAAATGCTGTTTAACCCAAAGATTCGTTCAAATGCTGACCACTGACTACACTACGGACACTTCTTTCCTCATCATCCATCGTCCCCAGTCCACTACAGGGGCACGGACTTCCCCTGATCAGGAGGGGGACGAGACCGTAATTTACCACGCTGCCCTAGAATCCACGACCTTTCGATCATGAGTCGTATCCATAACCACTACACCACCAATCTCTTCTTTACTGCTGCTTAATTCTTTTCGAATCCTTAGTTGCAGTTAGGTTGTTATTATGAATATAGTTATGTATATGTCGGAATGAAATAGTTATATCTACCATATAGAGACGTTGATGCCATTTAAGCAGCACTTGATCGAATCTATGATATGATGTCTAGTTTAATTTTATAGTCATTCATATTTTTCAATCGAATTCACCTTTTTTCATGCAAATAAAAGTCGAGGATGCAATATAGATAAAATATTATATAATATAATGATAACACTTTTTAACACCTATTAATTTGTGCGTATTAGATACAAAATTTTAGTTGCACGAGTTTACAATCAAGTCTTTAGGGTTTTTTTTGGAAGTAGACGTCTGCGGTCTTAATAATTTCTTCCGTGTCTATGTTATACTTCACAATTTACAGGACAATAATAGTTATTGGCTCAGAACCTTTTGTACCGTATGTTCATTTTATGTTTAAATATAAAATCTTCGTGTTGCTGATTGACTAATACCGTACAACCTAAACCCGAGACGTGAAATTTCCACATCAATTCCTTTATTATATAGGATCACTGTGAAAGGAATTTTGAAAATTCGCATTCTAACAGTAAGAGGTTTGGTAATCGGGGTTAAAACTCCGCAGAAAATGATTGAATAATTCAAATTTATAAAATCGGGAAGGTAAACGAATATATGTAAGAAATTTTATTTATTACGATATCAACAAGGATGATAACAGTTAGTTTCCATGTAAACATATACATAGGCTGATATAGTGGTAGGAGAATACATCTTGCTAAATTTTTACAGTTCTAGTATTCTCTTTCATCTCTCCCAAATTTATACTTTTTCATACACTTTTGTCAATCAAAGATGCTACATACTTGAGCTTTTTGAAATAAGATGTTTGGTCAAATTGGGTTTTCTTTATGCAAGCAAACGGAGTGCTGGACTCTGTTTACTTAAAATATTTGATTCATTAATCGATTATTATTTATCTCCAAAGGTTATTGCTATTATCATCTTNGTTTAAATATAAAATCTTCGTGTTGCTGATTGACTAATACCGTACAACCTAAACCCGAGACGTGAAATTTCTACATCAATTCCTTTATTATATAGGATCACTGTGAAAGGAATTTTGAAAATTCGCATTCTAACAGTAAGAGGTTTGGTAATCGGGGTTAAAACTCCGCAGAAAATGATTGAATAATTCAAATTTATAAAATCGGGAAGGTAAACGAATATATGTAAGAAATTTTATTTATTACGATATCAACAAGGATGATAACAGTTAGTTTCCATGTAAACATATACATAGGCTGATATAGTGGTAGGAGAATACATCTTGCTAAATTTTTACAGTTCTAGTATTCTCTTTCACCTCTCCCAAATTTATACTTTTTCATACACTTTTGTCAATCAAAGATGCTACATACTTGAGCTTTTTGAAATAAGATGTTTGGTCAAATTGGGTTTTCTTTATGCAAGCAAACGGAGTGCTGGACTCTGTTTACTTAAAATATTTGATTCATTAATCGATTATTATTTATCTCCAAAGGTTATTGCTATTATCATCTGCTTTAAGTTGCTGATCCATCGAAGCAATCTTTTCTTTACCTACTGAATCTAACTGAATCATGCTTATGTTGGTCTCTTATAACGCATTATTAGATCACTTATTATTTTATTATATTCAAATTTTACTTATTATTGGAAGTATTTACATAATTATTAAATTACATCCGCCTCTGAATATACTGCAAATGCTTGCTAATTCATTTTTTTTTAATAAATAATTCATGTGCACTCATTATGAGTTCTAGAAATACATGAGAGTGATACAAATACGATATTATCTGGAGATGAATAGGTTGTCTGTCATACTGTCTCGTTCCGCGTTGGCACGGTAAATTCTGAGTGAGGTTTCTAATGAATCATTTTGTCTGAATTTTCATTGTTCAACATTTTGGATTTTACATTTCTTTATTCATTATAAGCTAGTTGTGCCCGCGACTTTGTTCGTACGTTGCTTGAACCTGTTTATAATATTTCATGATTAATTCTTATCTGCTTACGAACTGGGTCCTATTCCGTGGTCTGTAACAACGAATGGTCATTCGTCTTCCGCAACCGTTCATAACCACACACCGCCGCACATCATTGACCCATCTTACTAGCTCTACTGAGCTACGTCCAATACTGTGCTTGTTGTTGCATGATTTTCATTTTAGAACTCGTCTACTCTATAGACGATCGAATCATGTGCTCGGTCCATTTCCATTTAACTTACTAAACTATGTCGGTTACTCTGATTGTTCAATAGATTTTATCATTTCTGATATTAACAAAATCGCTAATTGTAGCTTGAGTTTGAGATATTTGATTGAAACCATAATACATTGATCCCAGAACTGTTTGTTATACCCAAAATATTTAAATGTCATGTTGTTAGTTTAAAAAAATCTAAATAACTTACGGATACTGCAATTTGATTTACCGGCGTGGATTTTGAATATCTATTATTAGAAAACCGTCAACGTGTTATGGATAAAATAATTACTTGAAGTTCCTTTGCATGACACAATCCATAACGAAGGTATGCGCTAAAGAAACACTTTCACCGAAATAGCTCTTAAGATTAGGGAGAACATCATACATTGAAGAAGGAAAGTGCAGACTAAATAGTACGCAGAACCAATACTTTTGTCTCCCCCTGCACCTCAGGTTACGAAGGCATTAGTCATACCACCGTACTCCTCTGGAATCACATATAGACGCTCACAGGCGCCGTCTCTTGGGTCCGCGATCCTGAATTCTGCTTGTTAGATGTTAAGGCAGGATGTGAAGGGCAATCCGTTAACCCATATTATCGAGCTCCGGGCTATTGAGATGGTGGAGTCTCGGGGATCCCCCTTTCCCGATCCCACTCTGCGACATCCTTCTAGGACATAACGTCCTAACTAAAGGAGGCCACGGGCACCCACGCTGTATCTTCAGTTACCATAGTTAACACTGCTTCTAGCAGAAATGGACCGAATCCCGTTTCCCACGATACTAGTGACAAATCTTCGTCGCCTCGCATTCAATCTAATTCAGGTAATAACCATACCTAGTTGTTACTTGAGTAAGTTAACAAGTTAATAACAATGTTTATTTTCATGTTATGAATTATTACACAGCAGACTTGAAACGATATTAGTATTAACCAAATTACGAAGACACTAGAAAGAAAGGATGGGCGAGAGTCGAATGATGAAACGAAAATACCGGGCAAATGTTGGAAGAGAGCGTCCAGGAAAAACCTATCTTGTCAACAAATCAAAAACTTGTTTCAAGAAGGCCAATTTCGTAACACCCTTAATCGACGAAAACGTATGTAAATATGTATAAATGTGGATGAGGCGAGAGATCGGTCTCGTAGTATGTAGCGAACTGTGCTCTCTACCTACACTTATGGGATACCGGCGTGAGTGTATGTATGTATGTATGTACGAAGACACTGTTTCAAAAATTTGCTTTGTGTTCTTTCGTATTTGCTCTCGCGTGTATAAATCTTTCTGGTTTATATATTAATATGATTCATCATTCCCCTTGACACTGTGACCCGTGCCTTTGAAATGTTAAAGACGTCGCTGCCCTCGATCGCGTGCCACATCAGAACATCACTACCAAAACGCCTTAAGTTCGTTAAGGTGACGAGGCAGTAGCAACGAAAATGTCACACGGGGCGTCCTCGCGAACAAAAGTTATAATTCACGCTATTGTCTGCGCTTTCATAATGCAAAATACATCGCTATTCATTCGCAGCTTTGTAATATCGCGCCCCTTTTCCTGAAAAACGGCTTCAGGCCTCACTCCCTCTAAGTACAGAAGCACGTGTATCATCTATCTTTCTTTGAACTGTGCCAGTTTAAATACAGCCGTCCCTTTCTGGTGCCACCGATCAGCGCACGCATTGCAGGTGAACTGGTGTATTCGGTATATTCAGCTTCGCTCAGTCGTGTTTCAAGTGTTGCGTGGGTGGTACGTGTCTCTGCCTCCCTTGTTTCCCGCGAAAATTTTACGAATGATTTAAACAATTTCTTAATAATATACTGCTCATAAATCATTGTTAGCTAAGGTGTAACGCTTATAAAATTTGTTTAAATACTTCGTGCTCAAGTAATTCAGTGATTTTAGTAAGATTCTCCGATTGGATTTATTCTTCTTGATAAAAAAGTGAGTACTAAATTTTTGATTATTGTATTAGAATTAAGAGAAGAAAAACATTATTATGTTCTAAATATAATGAATGGTATAAATTATTAACTGACTGAAAATGCAGTGTTTAATTTAATATAAATAGATTCATTAGTATCAAATCAATAATAAAACTTGGGCATAGGACTTTATGAAATATTTTCAACTGTTTGGCTAAAACGGATTTCTGCAACTGACCTATTTCACAACATTAACATTTAAACAGTATTTACGTATGTTTTAATGTAAATAATTCGTGACACGTTTTTAAAAATGTCAATACAAAATGAATAAGAACGACGATAGAATATTCATGAATGAACCCAAAAGTTTTTTACTTCAATATTAAAGTGTTTTCATCATAGAGCCGATACAAATTTTTACTTTTCATAAGATATAAATGGTCCATAAAAAATATGTAGTGTTTTATAAAATAGTAAGTGGGATGTTCTTGTGTCTTCTTAATAAGAATTTAAAGGAATAAATCTTTTATTCATGTTTGCGAAACCATATCAGTTTCACTAAAGGAACTTCTATAACATTGCTCGTTTTTTTTTGTATTTAATTTTTAGAAGGATCATAATCGACAGTTAGTAACATTGCTCGTTGTTTTTTTTATTTTCTTTTAGAAGGATCATGATCAAAGTTTAGAAGTTCAACTGTCCTGTTTGATTTTCTTCGTAAATTCTTATATTAATGAAACGATACTATATCATTTATTTAACGACATTTAGTATTTTGAATTTATACATAGAACTTAAAGTATTTTAAAATCAATCACAAGATGAAAAGCACGATTTTAAATTTGAACATTGACGGAATGATAAATGATTTGCAACAAAAAAAGAAACAGTCAGAGTTTGGACTTGGAGTAAAAAGTATCAATAATTATATAGATGTCTGTAAGTCAGTCTTGAATACCAATTTACTCCTAACTACGTTGTTCTTCATTAAGACTGCCATAAAAAAGAAAATTTATTAATTTTATTCCCATTTCATTATTCATTATTGTTTTCGATTCCCAAAATTGATTAGATTCTGAATCAGAGATCAGCAATTCTTATTCAATGTTTTATTTTCCCTTTGCAAATAGTAGACTTTTATAATCACTCGATACCTTTGAAAATTCTTCTAAAATATAGATATGAGTAGATAGCTAGATAATACGAATAGATAGCCAGATATTAACACACCAAGAAATAATATACAAAAGAATAAAAAAAAATACAAAAGTATTACACTGGACAGCTTTATCACTAAAAGTGAATATAAATCAACTCAAATGCAATATTCAGAATCAAAAACACAGATTCTAGATTATCCAGTAGCTCGGACCGTTTAATCGCGGCGGTTGTTAATGTCACATCCAAAAGCGATGAGTAAAAAATTGATTACGGAAATGTTCGATAAACGCACTGGCCGCACAATTGGTGTTACAGTAGTGTTGAAAGAAGGAATGAAAACACATTTATTTGCATTAGCACAATAAATAGAAGACACATTAATAAAAGAAGAAAGCAAATAAAAGACGGCTTTGGTGTACAATCGAAATGATATTAATCATCACTATCCCATTACACGCTTGTCCGAAAAGTCCACATCTCAACTTGTTACTGCAACACTGGCGAATTGAAATCCATGGTGTTGTAGCAGCAGAAAACCAGATTCTGATGTCACACTTTTCATTCCGTTACGCCCAGATGGCAAGTCTATCTGACAGTTGTTAGACAGTACTATGACAACATCGTCGAAATTAAATTTGTTGATTGGACTCGCCATAAATCCTAACGGTATACCCATCGTGGCCAAAGAGATATAGAAGATCTAAATAATACTTATGCGTACCGAACGATTGTCGCTTTGACTTGTAAAGTCGAACTAGAAACTCGTTCTATTTTAAACGCACATCCGACTGGCCTACGACAGATAGTTGGCGAACGCTAACTTTCCGTATTTTATTTTCGTTGAAAAAAAAAACATTCTTCTCTCGAGAAACCTTTTGTTACAGCTTTAGACTTATTTTTTTTTTTAATTCATATACGTTGCCAAGCTGCAGTTAATTCTGAATTGTTCTTGAAATTTATAATATAATTTGTGTTCTATACAGCTGCTGTTCTCTTTACTGTCGCAAAACGCTAATGGGTCAGATTGCTCACCACTTTTGATAATGGTGTGTTAATTAATATATGTATATGTAAATTACAGTGGCTTCCCCAAATCTCAACTACTTACGAGTTAAAATAACTTGCCAGAGGAATGGGGAGACCTAATACCGATACCTATTAAAATTTATATTTATAACCGTTAATATTTTCATCGCTTTTAAAGAAAATCTTTTTAAATGTACTACATATGTTCTCCTATCGTCGCGTTTTTTTGTACTAGTTACAACATTTTAGTAGGTTTACTCGATGAAAGAAATCAGACAAGTGCTCAGCTTTGCTAATAGTGTGCATGAACGGGATATTTAACATTGATATTGAGATCTAAGGTACAGATTTGAAAATATGCATTTAATAGTTGAATCTCCATTATCATATGTAGTGTTTTTGTTTATATAAAACCAGGATACTCATGCTTTAGAGCCTTTGTTCCCAGAGTGGTCGAGATGGACCCCCAGGGGTCCACGGGAGACTCGACGGGTGTCTACGTTGGCTTACGCAAATTTCCATAGTTAGATGTAATCATCACATTTTTTGTCGAGTTTCGGGAATATGGTAGAAATGTAGCTGCAGGGGGTCAACCAGAACCAGCTAAATTTTGAAAGTGGTCTATGAGAAAAAAAGTCTGGGAACCTCTGCTTTAGAGTATTATTAAAATTAGTCAAAACATTTTCGGAATTATATCTATGCCTTATTATATAAATAAAATTATAAAACTTTACTGTGAGAACTGCTCCACTCAGCTTTATTCGTTATTGTACAAATTACAAAAATATGGTTATTAAAAATAAATATACAAAGGTCAGCTTAACCCACAATTGAGTTTACTACCAGCGAACCTTTGATATTTGAAAGTTGCGGCAGTCCTTGTGAGAGTATAGGACAGTACATACATAAAATAAACACCTAACAAATGTATAAACAGTAAAACTCAATAAATATCATACAAACTACATACTATTAACTATACTATTACTATTAGCTTGTTATTTTCATGCTTTCAACCTATACAGTAGTCAGATGCCAATTTAATCAGTGGTTCTGCACATATTTATTAGGTACATATATATTTTATATACGTAATTATTTTTTACTACATTTTTTGGCTGAACAGGAAAACACACTTAATGGTATTATTGCATTCATAAGGAAAAAACACCGCCTTTATTGCATTCATAACCAAAACGATTTGGATATTGTTGAATTCAGTGAGCTGTCCTGTTGATATAAAACACTAGCTTTTTCCCGCGGCTCCGCCCGCGTGAATGTCAGTTTCCCTCTACTTGAGAAATCCCGACACAATCATGGATTTATATAAAAGCCATTTATCCACTTTTACTTGACCTCTCGTACCTAAGCGGCGACTACTAAAACAGGTATCAAGCTGTATCTTCAATTCTACTGGACCGATTTTGATGACCAATTTTGATCTGAATAGTTTGTTTTTAAATATCTTTGACTTTACAAAATTTGACATTTAATAATTTTATAATAGTATAGTTAGATAGATAGATAATATTTACCGATTGAACGGGAGATTTTCCATAAACTTCAAGCGTTTTTAGATCAGCAGATGTCGGTCTTGTAGGTTTGATAAGATCTACTCGTATACATATAATAAAATCGTAAACGAGCCATGTCTGTACATTAAATATTTTTTCAAAAAACTGTCCATACAGGTTGTACTTATGTTGCCGGAGCCAAATATATAGTTTTTAGAAATTTTGTCTATTTATCTATTTATCTGTGCGTTTGTGCACGGTAATCTCAGAAACGGCTGAACCGATTTGAATGCGGTTTTCACTGTTGTATTGTAGCAAGCTTCCTGTAACATTTAGTGTTTGTTTCATTCTTATTAAGGTCGGAGAAAACAATTTGTGTATAATTCCGTTCTTACCGAATGCCCGCGCGGACGGGGTCGCGGGCACAGCTAGTATATAATAATTAGCAAGGTGTACCCGTCAATAGGTTAACGCGCACTCACAGAAGAAAGTGTGCCAATCTTACTACTAAAACTAAACAGTTTGACTCTGAATAATAGAAACGACGTCATATAAAAACTTTAAGATGAAAATAAATTATAGTTAAAAAAAACTAAATAACGCTTTTATTGTCAATTGGTGCTCGATATCAACTGTTATAATTCCTTCTATTCCGAAATGCCGAGTCAAAAAGTCGAGAAATCCGAGTTAGTGTAAAATGTAGTACAAAGCACCCCACGCTTTTACCGCAGTGTCATTAATTTTCTTCTAATCATTTTAATCTTATATTAAGAATATTATTTTTTTTTACTTTTTAGTGTGATTAATTATAAAAGCGTATCTTTAGTTTTTTTTTAAACTATAATTTACTTCTCATTTTTTAGTTCCATCTATAAAAACAAAATTATTAAATTATTTATTATATAACATTTTTTTTATTATAAAACAAAATTATTAAATTATTGTATTGTTATCGGTCCTTGACAAGTGTGCAAAATTTCGAATTAATCTGACCTTTAAATTGCGTAAAAATCGTCTAAAGATTCCGTTACATACATACAGGTTAAGCTAATAAGCGTGTTAAAAATATTGTTCGTTGAGATATTGATGTGAAATTATTGAATATATATAATATTGTAACAATTAGAAAAACCGTTTATAAAAAAAAATGATTATTAACTGACATTACACGTGTTCAGAGCATCCTGTATAATAAACGTATCATACAGAGCACTCGTGTCAACTAGGCGTGTGTCAACATTTGCGATGACGTTTTGAGACGGCAACTCAAGTTTGGCAATTTATTAGCTGAACATCTATTTGCATTTTAAATTATATGTTACAAGCTTAATGTAGAAATGTTCAAATTCCAGATGCTAAGATTCTTCGGGTTTAGCGAAAAGGTTTTTCATGAGGAAAAGTAAAATTTCATTTCTCACTGATTTCTCACTGTGTGATTTTCACTTTTCACCCTGTGGCGATCTACTTCACTACATATCACACATCTTCAACAGATGGCGCAGTTCATGGCAGATCTAAAATGACGATATAATATGGAAGTCTGAATCACGCGCATGAAGTTTAATAGCGACTTAGCGTATATACAACGTCCCGATATCTACCGTCGGGGCGGTGGCAGGCCCCGCCAGACATAACACGCGTCTGGTCGAAAGATCTTCTCTTTTCCGATACTGCCACTCCTGCCACACATCGACCCCATAACTGATGACGTTATCATCAACATCATCATGGGTCATAATCATCTCGCTATGACCCACATAATTAAACAATAATATTAATTAAACAAATTATGGCTTTAAAACATATAAACTGAAGTAAGGGATCAAAATGTTCTGTTCCATTTGTACTGCCCAGTTAGTAGTTTAAAGCGGGCCTCTGGATCGTTTGTTCGGCCAGATATACTGGAGAATTAATTTTGATTTACCGTTTGCACAGACCTCTTTGGGAGTTCATTTGAAGTTTTCCTTCACGGTGAAGCCCTAGGTGGGTAATTATGAGTTTCCTTCACATTTATATTAACACGCGATTCAAAAATTGATTAGTACATTTAAATTTATTTTAATATGACAGAGAACTCTATAATGGTATTAAATTGTTATTCATTCCGTCGTTTGCTGACTTGAGATAAATGAGGTTTTGACTTCATGGATTAAATTCTCGATACAAAGGTAAATCAATATTTTTGGATCAACGATGATTCGATTATATCGGTACTCGTGTGTGCTTTTTATAGAGAGATCAAAAAAAAAGACGCGAATTGAACTTATATTGTCTGACAATAAGTTCAATATCAGAAGACTTAATTATGTATACAAAAACAATGGTCTCAGGAAGACGTTGACAACTGAAAAAAAAAACATTATTTGCTTGCGTGGAACTTTGTGTGACGCAGTTAGTATTAAATTTTTATTATTTACAAGCTTTTGCCTGCGGCTCCGCCCGTGTGAATGTCGGTTTTCCGCTACATGAGAAATCCCGACACAATCATAGATTTACATAAAAATAGATAACAACCACTTTTACTTGACCTCTCGTACCTTAACGGCGGCTACTAAAACAGGGATTAAACTGTATCTTCAATTACTGGAATTAATTTAATTAATTTAATACTGGACCGATTTTGATAAAATATGCTGCTGTATTTAAGTCGGAATAGTACCTTTAAGATTGTTTGTTTGTTCGTGAAACCCGAACAAACAAACAAACATCGACGGATTTGGCTTCAGAAGCCCTTAATTAGTCGATCTGAGTAGTTCGTTTTTAAATATTTTTCATTTTTGAAAGTTTGACATTTAACTGTTTTATAATAGTACTAGCTTTCGCCCGCTGCTCCGCCCGCGTAAATGTCGGTTTTCCGCTACAATCCAATCGCACAATCCTGACACAATCATAGATTTATATAAAAAACTTTTTTCTTTTCTTCACGGGGAATGATGTGTGACGCAATTAATATTCAATTTATACTTTTTTATTTTTCCTATCATGGATGTAACAAACGGGGATGCAGCTCACCAGATGGTAAGTGGACACTGGTACCCATACACTTGGTAGATGATTCGAGACGGGTTGATATGTCTACTGCTCCTATTTTAATATAGACGTTTAGCAGCTGCTCGTGAGAACTAAGTCGCCATGCTTATACAGGCAAATATTCGTGCCTTACCGTCTAACTGGAACATAACAGCGCTTGAAGTTGTATCTATAAATACGAGTGAATCTATGCATTTCTTCTTTTTTGGATTTTGATGAATAAATTTGTTGACGGAATTTAATATTTTTGCTGGTTTTTTTTTTACCGCATTTAGGTTTGATTTCGTATTGATATTTGTACGCAATGTCTGTACTGTTATTACTATTATAAAATTGTTAAATGTCAATTTTTTCTGAAATCTAAAGATATTTAAAAACAAACTACTCAGATCGATTAATTAAGGGCTTCTGCAACCAAATCCGTCGATGTTTGTTTGTTTGTTTG